>JAAKBH010000007.1:0-265000 GCA_019776075.1 Amaranthus palmeri
AAGCAAATTCCATTCCCATCTCAAAATATCAGAAGGACTGCGTGTTTACGCCTTAAATGCAGTTACAAACTTACAATTTCTCTAATAAATTATAAATTAAAATTGAGTGAAATTTTATTTTACAGCTACTTTTATAAGAAATTATTAAAAGAGATAATTGGGAGAATGATTCGATGCCTTCTCATTATCATCATAAGAATATATACAAGATTAATCTATGGTTTTTAGGAAACTAAATAATTACAATATATTCCTAATATTATATTCTACATATAAAGATACACTAAATAAACAATATATGCAAAATATTCTTTGAGAATATTTATTATTCTAGCACACCCCGCAGTCGAATCGGGAGGTTGACGAACGCTGAGACTGGATCGAAAATCTTCAAAAAGAATTTGCGGAAGACCTTTGGTAAAAATATCAGCTATCTGAAACGGGAGGGAACATGAAGAACACGAATATCACCCCGTTTGACTCGTTCACGAACAAAATGAATGTCCATCTCAATATGTTTAGTGCGCTGATGATGAACTGGGTTACCCGATAAATAAACAGCACTAACATTATCACAATAAACAAGAGTAGCAGTAGTAATAGCACAACGGAGCTCAAGAAGTAAATTACGAATCCAGCATGTTTCAGAAACCACATTAGCAACACCACGATATTCTGCTTCGGCACTGGATTTAGAAACAGTGGGTTGGCGCTTAGCAGACCAAGAGACAAGATTATCACCCAAGAAAACACAATAACCAGAAGTAGAGCGGCGAGTATCAGGACAACCGCCCCAATCAGCATCAGTATAAGAAATAAGAGAAGAGATAGAGGATTTATACAATTGCAAACCATGAGAAAGTGTACCCTTGATGTAACGAAGAATGCGATGAAGAGCAGCCATATGTTCAACCCGAGGATCATGCATAAAGAGACATATCTGCTGAACGGCATAAGAAATATCAGGCCGAGTGAAGGTGAGATACTGTAAAGCACCAGCCAAACTACGATACAAAGTGGGATCAGAACAAGATGAACCAGCATCAGCACGAAGTTTGCTGGTAGTAGAAACCGGAGTAGAGACGGGGTTGCATTGAGACATGCCGGCTTTCTCAAGAATCTCAGTAGCATACTTTTGTTGAGAAAGAAATAAACCTGTAGAATTACGAGTGACAGCAATACCCAAGAAATAACTCAGAGGACCTAAGTCCTTCATGGCAAATTCAGAACTCAACTTAGCCATAATAGACTGTCGGAGACGATCAGAGGAAGCAGTAAGAAATATCATCAACATACAAAAGAAGATAAGCAATTTCGGACCCATGACAATAAATAAATAAGGACTGATCAGAAATGCTATTACGAAAACCAATAGAAGTAACAAAATCAGCAAAACGTTGATACCAAGCCCTAGGAGCTTGCTTCAGGCCATAGAGAGACTTGCGAAGAAAACAAACATGGTCAGATACCGAGGATCACGAAATCCCACGGGCTGATGCATATAAACAGTCTCATTCAAATTACCATGAAGAAAAGCATTTTTAACATCTAACTGATGAATAGACCAAGACTTGGAAATAGCAATACTCAAAACAGTACGAATAGTGGTAGGTTTGACAACAGGACTAAAAGTCTCATCACAATCAATGCCCGCACGCTGAGTCTTACCATCGCCCACAAGACGCGCCTTATAACGCTCAAAAGACCCATCTGACTTAGTTTTCAAGCGAAAAATCCACAATGAACGAATAATATTAGCATCAGACGGTCTAGGTACTAGTTCCCAAGTATTTTTCAATTAAAGCATCAAATTCCTCTTGCATGGCTTGCTTCCAATTTGGGTCACGTAATGCATCTATGGGATTTTTGGGAATGGGAGAAAAGGAGACGGATAAAGCATGAGAGGAATATTTGGGGTTAGGCTTGAAAATGCCATTTTGACTTCGGGTGATGATTTTAGGTGGAGAAGGTGGAATATTGGGTTGGGGAGGTACTGGGCTGCGTGAGGCAGGCCCAGTAGGAGAGGAAGATGAGTCCAAAATAGTAGAGGAAGGAGAGTGGGTTGCTGCAGGATTGTCAGGCCCAAGAGATTGCAAGGTGTGCTGGAGGGGAGAATAATGTAAGGGAGTTTCTGGGCTGGGGACGGTTTCTGGGCTGGGCCCAGTTGAATGGGAAGTGGACGGCTGGGAGCTGGTGGGTGGGCTGTGAGCAACAGTGTTGGGCTGTAGGTAAAGCACTTTATATTATTATCCAGAAATGTATACTCGTAAGGAGTATTTGTGGAACGGTTTGCGAAGGGGAATGTGGACTCATCAAAAAGAACATGTCGCGAAATAATTATTTTATTTGATGCGATGTCATAGCACTTATAACCGCGATGTGAGGAGGGATATCCCAAGAAGACACATGGAGAAGAACGAGGTTGAAGTTTGTGAATTTTAGATGAGGAAAATAAAGGAAACATAAACACCCAAAAATCCTAAGATGATCATATGTAGGAGCTTTTATGATAAAAGTAATGAGTGGGAGTAAGATGGCCAAGTAATTTGGATGGAAGAATATTAGAAGATATTGTGGCGGTATTTAAGGCGTGAGGCCAAATATATGGGGGAAGAGAAGCAGGACATAATAAAGTCCGAATAATATTATTGATGGACGATTTTTCTTTCGGATTTTCCATTTTGGGAGGATGTTTGTGGACATGAAAACGAAGAATAATACCCCGACTCGCACAAAATTGGTGAAAATTTTTATTGTCAAATTCACCCCCGTGATCGCATTGAAAAGATTTTATATTTAGCTCAAATTGTGTGCGAACATAAGAATGGAAATTAACAAATATATCATATACTTGAGATTTGCGAAATAAAGGAAATGTCCACAAATAATTGGTGAAATGATCAAGAAACAACACATAATATTTGTACCCGGATGGACTCGCAACAGGAGATGTCCATAAATCACTATGTATTATTTCAAAAGGACGGGTACATAAAGATGTAGATTTATAGAAGGGAGACTAACATGTTTGCCTAAAGGGCATGATTGACAAAAACCAAGAGGGATTTTTTATTACATTCAATAGACTTAGTAGATGACAAAAATCTAAGAATAGTGTTTCCCGGATGACCCAAACGAGAATGCCAGTACTAGAGGATAAAGCCGAAAAAGCATAGGAAGAGGAAAGAGGTGGTTTCAGTGTGTCAAGTGAAGAGGATAGAGATCGCCAGTGCTATTAGACCGCAAAGATTATATTCTTTGTGTCCAATTCCTTCACGGAAAAACCGGAAGGATCAAACTCAATGGAAACATTATTATCGCGAGTAAACTTTCGACAGAAATAAGATTTTTTTAATGAGTGGGGAGAATGAAGAACATTTTTAAGACTAAAGGTTGGGATGGGGAAGGGATAGATACATGACCATGACCTTTTACGGGAAGCATAGCACACATACCAACAATAATAGAATTGAGAATTAGATGACTTTAAGGAGAATAATTCAAGAGAGTACCTTTGGAGTGAGTCATATGAGATGTAGCACCAGTGTCCATATAATATTCCGCATCCGGGAGAAATATTAAAATTCCGGGGTTCAAAATTTTTTGAAAATTTCGAATTTTGTGGACGAGAGTGAGAAAAGGAAGCCATGAGAAAAGGTGAAGAAAAGGGAGAATAAGGTGGTGTAAGAAAAAACCAAGGAATGGACCTAAGCAACTGATACCATAAAAGAGATAATTGGGAGAATGATTCGATGCCTTCTCATTATCATCATAAGAATATATACAAGATTAATCTATGGTTTTTAGGAAACTAAATAATTACAATATATTCCTAATATTATATTCTAACATATAAAGATACACTAAATAAACAATATATGCAAAATATTCTTTGAGAATATTTATTATTCTAGCAATTATTTTGTAAATGGACGACCTCAATATAGAAAGCTCATATTTCTTATTTCTTTTAATTTGTAGTATTAATTAGATTATTTAGCTCATATATCTAATGCGTTTTTTTAGAGAAACCGTCTCTAATAACAATTTAGTTTGATTTACTAGCCATTGTGATTTAACATGAAGTATATAAATTTAGTTTGATTTACTAGCGATGTGGAAGAGGATATTCAAAATTGTCAGATCTTATACACAACGATTGTAGTTTTTGTTAATTTTAAATTATTTTTTGTTTAAAGTTGTTATGTATTCGCTAATTTTTATCTCTGATGTAGATGTCGTATGACTCTTTATTAATGAATCATGTATTATTCAAAAAAATAAATATACTCTATTATCAATTATGTACAAGGTCTTTGAAAAGTCCTCGTGTTGAGTTGGAAAACAGAAGCTGGACCCAATTACGTCCATGATTCTTGGATTAGAGCATGAACAAGGACAAATATATCCTCTTTACAATTTTATCTTTTTTTCTCCATTTGACGCATTCTTTTTTCGTTCCCCTATATCAATTTTTCATTATTTTCCTTTTTCACCCTCTTTCTCATTTTATTTCTTAAATTTGTCCACATTTAAGGGTATACTCATTTTCATCCTCTTTTTTACTTTTTCTCTCCTATTCACATATATCCCACCACACATTATTTTTCCTATCCAAATTTAATAATTATAATTTATGTAATTATTGAATGATAAACATTATTTACTCAAAATCACAAATTCTTACTTGAGACCGTCTTCTCTCAAAAGCCTAGTCCAATTCTAAATATATATTTTTAGAACTCTAATATAGATTTGGGCTGGACTTTTGAGAGTGGTCTATACAAAAGAGGTCTCTCGAGATAGCACTTGATAATTAATTAATTAGCGGATTATTAGTCTTGCAACCCACTAAAAGTTTATTCATAAATTCATATTCCCTCCGAATCAGTTTAGATGTCCCATTTCTTTATTTGACAAAACCATATCAATCTCCCATTTCCTTTTTTGTCTATCTTTTGTACCTAAATACCCTCACTTTTCCAATTCCCAATACCCAACTACCACCTTTACAATTAATTTAATCAATTAAAATACCCAACTATCACTTTTTTAATGGACTCCACTCAACCCTTAAAATCCGTAAAATCCCAAATGGGACATCTAAACTGATTCGGAGGGAGTATTTTATAACGCAACTAAAGATACATGAAACTTAAAGTGTGTGAAATATAGGCAAATTTAGGTGCATTTTATAGAGAACATAATTGATGAAATTATTTTGAAATTTGCGGCCTGTACCGTTTTTTTATTACCGTTTTAAATAATACCGTTATAAAAAAATCAAACTTAAATTCAAATAATTAAATTGTGCCAAGTGTACCAATCCTCTTGGCCCAAATACTTTTTTCATTTTTTTCCTCCTTTTTTCTTCCTCCCAACGTAGGAATGCCTTATTTATTTTGTCTTATTCAATCCTCTTGTTTCCATCTCCATCCTCTTCATGGACAGGATATAGACCAATTCTCTTGGTCAAGAGGATTGTTGTTTACGCTACACATCTAAAAGATAGTTAAGAGGAGGAAAAAGAGTGGTAATGTCTTATAATATCTACCCAATTGCAATTTGTAGACCGTATTATTAAAATTTATTTAGTCCACTTTTTTTTCTTTTTTTTTTTGTTTTTTTGAAGAAATTTATTCGGTCCACTTTTTTTTTTGTTGTTTTTTGAAGAAATTTATTCAATCCGCTTCAATTCATTTCAAATTGTTCTGAACAGTGAACATCAATACTTGTAGTAGCCATGTAGCCCTTATCTTGTTTTTTAAGGGGCCTAATTTTGGAAAATAAAAGTTTTGTAGCATATATTCTTGTTTTTTAGGGGCCTTTTAGAAATTCATTCTTTTTGCTTGTGAATATGTGATTTGCAACCTTTTAAAGTCACTCAAAAATTTATATAGATTGAGGCGATATGATGCAAAATTTTCTTTTGTGATATATTTTGTACAAATTTGATATTCGAAAATTCATAAAGAAATACAATTTATTTAATCACTTAGTACAAAATGATTACACTAGATGAATAAGTGTTATGGAAGATAATAAAATCATAAAATTTGTAAAGAATATATAGAATTCTTCATGAGTTCAAGCACAAAAGAAAGACAAGAAGAATCTCTTGATCATAGAAAATGAAAAATTTTGGAAGTTTTTTCTTAATTCCATACACTCCTCTATTTATAGAAATAGATTTGTAAGTTATACATCCTATAACTCCTTTAATAACCGATCATTAACCAATTATATCATGAAGAAAACTTCCGATTACGTGACAACACACAACTCTGTGAAACAAAGCTTTTGTTTGAAAGAAATAAATGTCGTGATGCAGAAAGTCATCACACCTCGCGACCAGGCCCGGTTAATTGCAAGGGCAAACAGGTCCATTGCACAGGGCCCCAACAATATGATAATTTTAAGGGCCCAAGAAATCTAAACATATAGCCCAAAATAGCAACTCATTGTTTCATGTGATTGTAAATGAAAAAGACGTAGTAGAAACTAAAACTAGTATTCCAATAAAAAAAGCAACTTTGACCATTGGTATTCTAAATAAATAATTAAAAAAGTCATATATTTACATTACAGCTATCATCTACTGTTTAGCTATCTTCTTCATCATCAATGGTTATTAATTTACCATCAATTATCAAGGTGCAAGCACCATTGTCAAGCATTCATTGATACCCAAATCTTTGGTTAATTTCACACAGAATCTTTAATTGAGTAAGTAAAATATTATTTTTCATTTTTTTGAGTTTCACCATTATAATTTAGTAATCTTGTTTTTTTTATCAATTGCTTTTCATCTTTTTGAGTTTCACCATTAAAAGTAATTTTGGGATTTTTTCGGATTTTAAGAGAAGGAATGTAAAAAAGAACAACGAAGTATTCGAATTTAATTTTTTTTATTTAAAAATTGTATATGCAATTTAATTTTCTTTGTTTTATCTGTATTTCTTGTTAATTTAATTTAATATTTCTTGTTGATTTTTTTAGTATTTTGATTTTTTGAAAATTTTAAAAGAGGTATTGATAGCGGACTTTTAGCAAATGAGGGTTTTAGTGATTGTGTCATGTTGGGGAGAGACTTAAAGAACATTAAATCGGTCCAAAACATGTTTAAAATATAAGTTTTTAGTGAATATTTTAATTAATTTTTGTTGGGGGCCCACTTTTAAGATTCGACCAGGGCCTTCGAATTGGTTAAGACGGCCCTGCTCGCGACAGTTATTGTCGCACCTTGCGACCAGTTTTTGTCTCAATTATTTCTGAAGTGAAAGCTTTAACGAGGTTCAACAAAGAAAAAGAATATGAGAATTAAAGCAAAAAGATGAACACAAGTGTTTATGAGGTAACTTGGATACCTCCCCCTTAAATGTAGTTTATTAGATTGAATTCAACAATTACAATGTAATAAACTTCTCCTAATATTGCGAACAATTTTCTCAAGATCACAATGATAAGCAAATTTTATTTAACCGCAAGTGCACGGTGTAGTCGAACACAAGGAAGTTAGGACAAGAAACTTGTTAATCTCTACTTATATATTGCTTAGGGAGAAAAAAGATATTTGGTTGATTTTAGTCTACCAACTAAAAATGCAATAAGAAATATGGATTAAACTATATGATGAAAAAGGATCTAGGGTGTCGGAAATCCCCTAAAGTCTTGTATTATTAAATTCTCATTAGTGTCTATGAAGAGTTGGATTAATTACATGGTTAAACATGATCTTGTTAATCTCAAACTCTTGCTCTGTTGATTAACTATAAGATTTAAACCCTATTAATTCAATTCTCATACGCTAATTTTATTGAACGAATTAATAAGAATTTTAACTAAAAGTTACCCTAAAGCAAAGTTGATCCCAATTTCACACGCTAGTTCTATTGACTAGTCCGACAAAGCACATATAATTTAGGGTTGATTAGCACAATTTAACCACTTTAATCCATAAGTTCGTAGACACATCCAAGAATACTCAACTATTAGGTTCAAGCTCTAACCCTAGAAAATAGATCTAGTCACTAATCATGGTAAAAACAATAAATAAAACCCCTAAAATGAAACTAAGCATGATAAAAGATGATAATAATAAAATTTGTAAGGAAAAACAATAATTAAACTATGAGACAAACAATTAAATATCCAAGAGACAAAATAGGAAGAACAATTTATTAAATGACAATTACTTTCTAAGAAAACAATTAAAGTATGACAATGAAAGATTAAACTAAGACAAATTTGATAAAGAAATATTAACTAATAACAAGAAAGTAAATTAAAGACAATAAATTAAAAGCCTACAAATATTAAAAATGGTCTTCAATGGAGAAAGATTAAGGAGGAAGGAGGAAGAAGAAGAGGGTTTCAATCTCCCTCCCTCATGCTCCCTCAAGGAGGCTTAACCTAATTCTCTCTTATTAACCCACTAAATATACCCTAAGAAGTTAATTAAAAATAAAGATAAAAGAAAATAAATCAAAATTGAAGTAATTAGAAAAGAATGCATGGAAAAATCAGAAGCAGCAGCCGACTCGGCGGCCACTACACGCCCAGGAAGCCGAGTCGGCGTTTTTGGCTGACACCTTTTAGCAAACTTCAAACGGTCGCCATTTCTTACTCGATTGTCAGACTTGGACGTATAATATACCGTTGGAAAGCTCTTGAAGTCTAGTTTCCAATGCCACAAACGTTGCATCAATTGAATTTTTCTATCAAACGTTATGGCCAAAAGAGTGATCATAAATAAAATTCACCTCAATACTTTTGTCTTTTAAGAACTTTTCTACTCTTTTGCTCATTTTCGTTATGAACATCTTCACCCAAGCTAGAATCTTCCTTAGTGTAACTTTATCATCATTACAACCATAAGAATTATGCTTAAAACAATCAAAACCACTCAAAATCAACTTGAATAACCAAAACGAGTAAAGTAGCATAAATCTTCAAAATAAGCACGAAGTTACTAACAACGACCATCATTAAGGAGTATAAAATGATATAAATAAGTGCAAATGATTGCACTTATCACACAACACTAATTTATGAAGAGCATTCTCAAGTTTCTTACAAAGATATAATCCTCTCACAATTTTTGTGTTTGTGGTGAATGTTTCTATATGTGATGAATCACTATTAGAATTTCCTCATAGATCACCATAAACCACATGTGACGCCCCAATTAACTATGATAATTAACATAGCTATTAAACATCACAATAAATAAGAGAGTAATGCACCAATTCAATGACATACACTACAAATTCTGACAAAAACAAAAATCCAATGCAGTATGCTCCACTACCACTCGATCGAGCTCGGTCGAGCGAGTCTCCAGTGAAGCTAGCTACTAGCTTGTTCTGCACATTTTGCTAGACCTAGCTCACTCCCGCTCTTTCGGTCGAGCAACACACAGTTGATAAGTGCATTTATTTGCACTTATCTGTGCTATTTCTACGCTCCGTGAACGAAGTTATAGTGGTGTTTAGGGATTATAGTAGTGAATTGTTGCAACTTTTGTCTCTTATGCTTATTTTGTAGATTTATGATAATATGAGGCGGAATTGAAGCTTTTTACTAGTATACGGAGTTATAAGAGGGTGAAGGTTTGGAGAAATAGCCTAAGACCCCTTAAATAAGTGAAGAGATCGTTGTTCGCTTGAAGATGTTGTACAATGACGATGGGCAAAAGAGAAAAGAGTAGAAAAGTGCTTAAAAGACAAAAGTTTTGAAATGAAATTTGATACATGCTCACTCTTTTGGCCATAACTTTTGATACGAAGATCACATTGATGCAAGGTTTGAGGCATTGGAAAGTAGACTTCAAGAGCTTTCCAACGGTATATTATATGTCCATATCCGACAATCGAGCAGGAAATGGCGGCCATTCAAAGTTCGCCAGTCAGACCAGAAGCGACGACTCGTCGCTCCAAAGTGGCGACTCGCTGCTTTTCGTCTGACGGGAATTTAAACGGTTTTTTCTCTTAATTTTTGGAACCACTATTTAAGTGGAGGTTACCCTAATTCAGATTATGCAGTTTTCTTTGTTCAAACACTCTAGTATTCCTCTTTGTATTCCATAGATTTAGATTAAGCTTTTCTTTAAGAATTTCAATATTGTACTCTTGGATTTTATTTGCAATTTACATTTCCTTCTTCAATCCTCCATTGTCAAGGTATTTTCTTTTATATTCAGGTTTTAAAATTATGTCTTATATCTTGTTTCATGATAGTTTAGTATACATAGAAATCTCCATAGCCATGGTTAGTGAGTAGATTTGTATGCTAGGGCATAGGATTTGAACTCTAATATGTATGTGATTGTTAAATGAGGATTGATGATTGTGATGTTGAATTGGTTTGATTAAATTGCTATGTATGATCATTCAAGTTAAAGTCTTTTAATTTCTCTTAAAACCAAAATCACGAAAGTTGAGGGATGAGAATATTATTAGTCTTGGATGATAAATCAAGTTAATATGTCTTCTTAATCAAAATTACGAAAGTTGAGATTGAGTAGTATGTTTTCTTGTGATGTTAATCGATCAAAATACGAAAGTTGAGATTAAGAGAACCCATTTAATTTGTCTTAATTTGATTACCATCCCGAAAAGGAGTGATTAAGTTAGATCACTAAATCAATTCAACGGAATCAATTGCAATCCTTATCGAAATAATCACATGCTATTAGTGGTGAATTCCTATGTCCTAGTCCTTTTTATTATCTTGATATCAACATATTTCTTAAGCATTCTCACATAGTTTATAGAAATAAAAATCAAATTTTCGTTTCTCAAGTGATTAATTAATCGACTCTTGTATTAATCCTGTCTCCCCGTGATCTGACCCGTAATTGTGCTACGACACCCGTGCGCTTGCGGTATTAAAATAAAACCCTAACAACAGTATGGTCGAGCGAGCTTCAGACTCTACTCCTTTCTAATTGCTTCGATCAAGCAACTCTCATACATCGTTCCTAACTTCAAACCATCACTACAACAAATTTAACTTTTTGCGTCATTGGATTTAGTGACATTAAAAAAATACCGTTAATTAATATTTTTAATGTAATAATTATTGGTTTATGTTTAATGACACTTTATTTGGTCTATAATGGCATGTGTAATTGTTACTAAAGTTTATAGTGACATTTTTGAAAAACGTCACTAAATCTTTTGTCGCAAAAAGTTTTAGTGTGATTTTTTATAATGTTGCTATATGGTCTAATAAATGCCAATAAATCCTCTATATATACTATTAGAAATTTGAAATAGCGACATTTAAATTAATTTCGCTAATTATATCCCACTAAAAGCAAATTATGTTGTAGTGCATTTAATAACACATCTTTATCGACCCTCTTCAAAGTACAAGACGAAGCATGTTCGATCATATGTTTAAAGTTAACGTCATCATTAAGATTATTGACACTTGCTTTAACAACTTCAATTTGTGCTTATGCATTCTAATATATCTTTATTGGACCGATCCATTTATATTTAGTCTATTAAAATGATTGCTACAATATTTTAAAGTGGACAATTAGAGAAATAAGTTAATTATATAGGCCCGTATAAAACAGTCTCGTACAAAACAACCTATTAAACAAATGTCATTCATTTTATTTAATTTATATGACATCATCAATACAGGTTAGTTAAAGAACATAAATTAGACAACAATATCTGTTAAATCTGATTTTCTCCTTAATTCAGCATTAGCTTAATTTAATTATTATCGATCTCTAGTCTTAAGGGGTACTAGTGAACATATTTTACACTTTACTAGGAATACATTATAAAAAAATCTTACCACACAAAATTTCATCTAACTAAATTCACATTCATATATATAACAATAAAATCCAACAAGCTTGGATATTATATTAAGCTCGGAATACATCAAAATAATGCTTGAATAACATTTTTTATTTTTAGTCAAACATTTTTATCATATGACTTTTAGTAAGACATTAATATTACTTAACTTTAACAAAATACAAAAACATCTGATCATAATATATAAAATGATTTTATATATTGAACATTTAGAACAGGCGGCAGGCGGCAGGTACGGTGATTTAATTAATCAAGGTGAAGATACGGCAAAAGGCGGTGGTGAATCTTCAATCGGAAAAGAACAGCAACCGCAGCAAACACCAGGTGGTGCTGGTGTGCAACACACACAAGCTGGGCATACATTAGGCCCTGCATTTCACATACACCAATACTTAGCTTTTAGATTATTTATAAACATTTTTCAATGGAAAATGATGAATATGAATTTATTATTTTTTATATTAATTACTCTAATTATTTTAGTGAGAATTATTATTAATTTATCTAATGGTTGAAAATTTTCACTTTTATTTTCGTAATTAGAATTTGATTCTCACTAAGTATAAAAAATTTGTCATTTTAAATTTTTTACTTACATTTTCGTTACTATAATAACTAATAAGACTAAGAAGTTTGACAATTGAGTTTTATACGGGTTAAAATAAGTATCATTGTTCGGGTTTGACTTTTACGATTAATCTTTCTTTTTCCTCATCTAACTGATCTGTAATGCAAAAAGAAAATTTTATGTGATAATTTGTTATTTCAAAACCGGGTACTAATTAATCTTTCTTTTTCCTCATCTAAGTATAAAAAAGAACATTTTAAAATTGATGTCATAGTTACCTTTCTGTGCAACATAGTTACTTTCACAATTATGCGTTTTTTGCAAAATCGTGACAATAGATTTTTTTATGTAAGTGAAATCAAGGGTGTAGAATCTTTCTTACCCTACTCATTTTCAATACCCTTCTCATTGGATCCCTCCCCTATATATATAGGGGAGGGATCCAATGAGAAGGATATTGAAAATGAGAAGGGTAAGAAGGATTCTACACCCTTGATTTCACTTACATAAAAAAATCTATGGTCACGATGGAGCCAAAAACACATAATTGTAAAAGTAACTATGTTGCACAGAAAAGTAACTATGACATCAATTTTAAAATGTTCTTTTTTTATAACATAGTATCCTTTTTTTGATACATAGTAACAAAACAATTCAAACAAAAATCCTTCTCATCCTTCTCATTTTAGAATCCTTCTCATTTGATCCTACATCTATATATATATATATATACACACACACACACACACACACACACACACACACACACACACACACACACACACACATATATATATATATAATGATGAATGTTTTGACGCAATGCCCTTAGTTAGGCTAGGGATGGGCATGGGTCGGGTCCAACAAGACTCAGATCCAGACCCTAATTTTATTATTGGACCCAGACCTAAGACCTAAATCCGTAGGTCTAAAAATTTTGGACCCGGATCCAGACCTTAGGGTTTGGTGAGTCTAGGGTCTGATTCTAGGTTTGGAACAATTTAATTTTTTTTCTTTAAATTTTTTAATAGTATATTATGAAGTACAACTTTTGACCATTCGCATAAAGTGGGCTACGACCCGCTGAGCATTAGGCCCGACGGGTTGACCACTCAACATTTGATTTTTCAAAAAATCAAATTTGCTTCAATTTATTGAAGCTTTGCCATAGCCTCGACGACCCGTCTAGGCCTCAGAATCAAATATATTTACACGAACATCAAAATTCATAATCAAAATGTATAATGTATAGTCAAGATATACACAAAGAAATGTTCAATTTCTTAAATTAAAACTTTGAACAATAAAATACGTATTGTTTCTCGGACCATGCTAATTAAACGCCTTTTATTGATCATGCTAATCAAACGGTGCATAGCCGGACATTCTAACTGCTCAGTCCTTTTTAATTTCTTATATCCATTTTGTATACTCTAAGATACGACAATGTAGCAATTTTAACTTTTAAAGTGAAAATTATAGATTAGTTTATAAGGCTTGAAATGTTTTTTTATATCTTTATGTCAGAACTTTAATTCCCATCGCCTAAAAAAAATAATTAATTTTCTTCATATAGTTTGTGAGAGATTCGAAATTAATAAAAGCCGAATTTAAAAAATCCTAAAAAGTCAAAATGAAAGCGAAAACATGATCTACAAATCCAAAAAAGTGTTATATGAAAATCTATATCCATGGACCAAATACTTGTATAATATTGTTAGGAAAGCCAGAAAGTGTAGCACTAATAATATTGTTCACAAGTTATTAGAATTCTGAACTCCCTCTAAATGGACTTTCAACACTGCCCCCATTAAAATCTAGTCACCCCAATAATTGTTAGTAGGTGCACTTTAAATTCACAAGTACTACACTTTGTGTTGGACGTAATTTAATACTCAAGTGAGTATTTATGAACTCTTTTGTTAATAAAATTTATTATAATTATTTAAGAGCTAATACAACTAAAAGTTTAAACGATTTTTAGGTGAGTTAGTTCGTTAACATGGTATCAAAGTTTACATGATTAAATGTTGTATATTAGATTCTAATTAATCACTTATTTAAGAGGAATAATTATATTAGTGTCAAGTTCTTATTTTTTTTCCACTAACTTTCTTTTAAATTTTTTAATATTGATTGTCTCCGTTTTTCCTCCATCAAATATATTATTCAATTATATCCACTATTTAAAACATTCATAGTTCATAATTCCCATAATATTTCTTGTGGGAATTTTTAAAAAAAACAGAGGGAGTATTGAATTATGAAATTAATAACTAGTAAATATGGAAGTTGGTGAAAAATTTAGTTTACATACTAATTAATAGAAGTTATTGGGAGGTAAGAGCTAGGTTGTCTTTGTCACAACATAAGAGCTAGGATTGCCACCATTATGAGGGTTTAATTGAGATACTTACTATTATTGTGTATCTTCTATTTATTAAGTCAAAGTGATCTTGATAAGTTTGTTGCAAAATGTTACTCAACAACTTTAAGTCTTTGACATGAAAAAAAAAAAAAAAAAAAAAAAAAAAAAAAAAAAAAAAAACTACACTCTTTAAGGTTGGGGAAAATAGGTAGAGAAAAACCAGAATAATCAACATTATTAAAATTTGAAAAATATTGGAATTCAATTTTATAGATGCATTACTGTAGAATTTTTATAACTTATAACAAGTGCAAGAAAATACTCCTAATAGAATTTAGCAATAATAATAATATAATATCAATGTGGTAAATGTTATGTTAGCTAATATTTTAAATAAATGTAAAAGCTATGGATCGACTTGATACATGAAATCTTAGATTATTGGCTTAACTTTGCATGTAAATGAGTATTTCATTTATCATGTACTTGAACTCGCTTATATATTATTTTGAATAAATTTTATTACAATACTACAACAAAATATGCGTTTAGTTGCATGTATTTGTTGACATATATATATTTTAAATTTCTAATAATATGTATGTTGACGTTAATCTTTAATGGTATTAATTCGACTCTTAAGCAGCTTATTTAGAACACCCACTAAAGTTTTTCGTGACTTTGGATATAGAGGTGTCTTCAATGAATGTCGCTACAGGCTATATTAATTGTAATATATGTCACTAATAAAGGTCAATTAAAATGTCACTAAATTATTCTATAGTGGAATTGAGAATAAAAGCTATTATTGACATTTTTTCAATGATCCAAAAAAAGGTAAAGGATAAAATCTCAGTATCCCGCACAAGATGGGGTCTGGGTGGGGGCTTATTTTTGTTGAAAGATGCGGACAAATCATACTCGTTCCTCCAATGAGGGAGTAAAGAGAGATGCGCGCAGTCAAGAAACCCTTTATTGATACTTGCGCCCAGTAGGAGTAGAATCCCAAACCTTTTACTGCACATGCAGATACTCTATCGATTGAGGAGTAAAACCATATATATCAATGCCCCAAAAGATATGCTTAAAACAATTGTTGTGCAACCTTTTTTTAATTGGTTAATAGTTGTCTTTGATCACAAAAAAGTATTTTTACAAATTTTCATTACCTCCCAATGGTAATGCATTGAAATGAGTTTTATAAAGAAAATGAGACGATTGCAGTTGGACAAACATGTCCATCAAGATAGCCAAGAGATTTTTCAACCGAAATTACACTAATTTTTCATTCACATAACCACCGTTTATTACCACCTACCAAACGGGATGTTAGGTTTAAGTATAAGTGTATAATTATAAGTGCAATCTTTTGCCATCATTTTTTGAGGATCAACGTGAGGCTATTTCATTAATTGGCTAAATCGGAAAATACAATGTGTCCGTGATCCAAGACGGACCACCATCCAAACAAACAAAAGAACAAACATTAGCCGAAGCCCACTTAGCTAAACGATGAGCTACATTATTAGCCTCACGGAAACAAAAAGAGAACGAAATTTGATGAAAGTTACTCGCAGCAGCCCGAGCATTATCAATAAGCACCTGATTATGAATACTTCAAACAATAGTCCCATTAAGAGCTTTAATCATAATAAAATTTATCTATATATTAAAATTTCTAAAGTTAAATTTCTAAAACTACTTAATTCCATTAGTGTACTCGGACTTGGATACTTCTATTATCATCATAAAGTATAATTTTTTTGATTGGGATAAGGCTAGAAAACTCTGTAATTGTTGATGAGAATCAAACTCTTATCTTAGTGATAAATTAGCAAGTCTTATAACCATTAGACCAACCAATTGGGCAACTTTCTCGAGTCGAGAGACTCTATCACTGCATCTTATGAATATGATTTGCCGTTTTCATTCCTTGTCATAGCGAAATCATAAATCATAGAGTTGATTATCCTAATTCCTTGATCACTTACTTTCATTTACTTTCATCTATTAGTACTATTACATATATAGAGAAGTAGGTGCTTTATTATTACTACCATACTAAATTAGTTAATGAAATTTGAGGAAGCATAAATCATAATTCATAAAAATCTAATGCTTTGATTGCAAGAGCTCAACCACTAAAGTGTCACCTTATTTCATTCATTCAATGCACTCCTCTCACCTTAATAAATAATGTAGCATAACATCACAAATTACCCACATTTTCTTATTATAAGAGAGGGAAAAATAAAGATACTTTTTCTAAAAAAAAAAAAGACAATAATAATGGGCATGAAATTGGAAGGATTTATAAGTTTATTATTATTATTATGTGGGGTGTTTATAGATTTGAGCAATGCACAAAGTTTAGTTCCTGCAATATGCACATTTGGTGATTCATCAGTGGATGTTGGAAATAATGATTATATTTCCACTATTTTTAAGGCTGATTATCCTCCTTATGGAAGGGATTTCATTAATCATAAACCTACTGGAAGATTTTGTAATGGCAAATTAGCCACTGATATCACTGGTACCTTATTCCTTGCTCCCTCTCATAACTTCTTTTATGTCTTTGTCTTTTATTTATTTTTGTTTTTGAAAAATTGCCGTAAATAATACAACATTTTGTTAATTTTACTACAATAATACCAGCTATTGACTTACCAAGAACAATACCAACGTAGGTGAAAGGGTATTTTCATAGAATAATACCGACTTTAGTTTATTGATTAATATACATATTTGTTTTGTCTTATAATCACCTATAGTTTGAATTTTTTACATGTTAGGGAATTTTAGGAAAACACCTCTTTAAGTTGGTATTATTCATGGTTAATCAATAGTAGTTATTATTGTAAGGAAATTAACAAAAGGTTGTAATATTTACGGTAATTTTGTCTTTTTTTTAATTGGTCAAAAAATTATTATTGTAAATTTGTTTTTTTATCATTTATATACTTTTTCTCAAATAAATGGACAATAAATAATTAATTTTTATTAATTGTCTTTCTAACAGTTAAATTAAACAATTGACTTAACAGCTAACACAAAAACTATTGTTATTAGTGTTTACCGTGATACTTCCTCCGTTCCATATTATTTGCTACATTTCCATAGTATAGCACTATTCATCTTCGATCTTATTTCGGTAGTTTCGACTCATGCATAAAAAAATAACATATTTATATGGAATTTTGTTTTATTCATCTTAGAATGTAGTTTTTTAATATTTATAACACAAATAGAAATAAAAGTATCATATATGATGATGAAATTGTTTTGTTGTTGTAGCTGATACTCTGGGCTTCACAACATACCCACCGGCATATTTAAGCCCACAAGCATCAGGAAAGAACCTTCTTATTGGTGCCAATTTTGCATCTGCCGGTTCGGGTTATGACGACAAAACAGCACTCCTCAGTGTAAGATTTTTTTAAAATAAAAAATTTAAACGAAGAACATACTACTTTCGTTCTATAATACTTGCTACTGAGTGTGACATGCTGTGTGAGAAAATATCACTATCAGTAACAAGTATTATGGAACAGATGAAGTACATCTGTATAGTGACTTAAGTAAAAAATTATTGAGTAGATTTGAGGTTTCCTATATGTTGTTGGGTGCAGAAAGCAATTTCATTGTCACAACAACTAGAATTGTACAAGGAGTACCAAGGAAAGCTGGCTAAAGTAGGTGGTAGCAGCAAAGCAAAGTCAATCATAAAGGATGCTCTTTATTTAGTTAGTTTTGGAAGTAGTGATTGGGTCCAAAATTATTATGTTAACCCTTTGATTAACAAGTTATATTCCCCTGATCAGTACTCTTCCTACCTTGTTGGTATTTTCTCAAGCTTCATTCAGGTAATTATATGTTAATTTCATCAACCACAATTTACCCTCGGAACTTTTAGATCATGGCCCAGGTCATTTGATTTAAATCCTATAGAAAATTAAATTGGATAGCATCTAACATAGAAACTAATATTTGAATTGGTTAAATATATGTATAAAGAAGAGTATTCGACGCACCTTATACTATTTTAGATTTGCTCTCAACTTCGATTCACGTAATGATATGTTACTTTCAACAATCACAATTCATGCTCGGAACTTCTAAGGTCATCAGAGGCAGATCTACACTTAAACATTAAGTTCCACGGGCTACCCATAAATTTAAAAAATTCGTTAACATTTTTCAGTTATATTATTTTAGGAATCAGACAATAATCAATTTTTGTGGGTTGTTCATTTTACAAACAAAAATTTGCAAATTTTTTAAAATTATATGCTTCAATAAATTAAGGCTACCCATGATTTTGGATGCTAGATCCACCATTTGCAAGGTAATGATCAGGGTCATTTCATTACAAATCCTATAAAAAATTAAATTGATAATATATAACATAGAAAAATAAGAATTGAGTTAGTTCAATACATATATAAAGATCAATATTCGACCCACCTTATATTATTTTAGATGTGCCCTGGACTTTTATTGTACTTTTTTTAGTCCTTCGTTTCTGTTTGTTTGTCACAATTTTAACTAAAGTATGAGAGTTTTTTTGGTTTGAAGTGTGAAAAACAAACTGAGAAGGAAAGAGTACTATTTTAGGGTGTAAAAATGTAAATAAACAACTAACACTTTTGAATGTTGGCCTGTACAGAGCTTGTATAAATTAGGAGCAAGAAAAATTGGAGTGACTTCACTTCCTCCATTAGGTTGTGTACCAGCAACCATCACCTTATTTGGGTTTCATCAAGAAGGCTGTGTATCAAAAATCAACTCGGATGCCCAAAACTTCAATAAGAAGCTGAACGCAGCAGCTACTAAACTGTCTAAGCAGCATTCTGACCTTAAACTTGTTATTTTCGACATTTACAAACCGTTCTATGATTTAGTTCAGAATCCCTCCAAATCCGGTAAATCACCATCTTACATTATCAACAAGTAAAATAGCCAGTACAAGCTTGATGAGATTACTACTGACATTTCCGGAATTGTGTAGGATTTGCTGAGGCCAGGAGAGGGTGCTGTGGAACAGGACTAGTCGAGACAACGTCGTTGCTTTGTAATCCAAAGTCGATAGGAACATGCAAGAATGCTAGTGAGTATGTATTTTGGGACAGTGTGCATCCTTCTGAAGCTGCTAATCAGGTTCTGGCGGATACCCTCATCATCCAAGGCATTTCCCTCATCGGTTGATTGTGTTCTGTGAACCTCGTCTTTGTTGTTGCTACAATGTGTGAAAGTACTATGTATTTTTCTACGTATCAGTTTCAGTGCGAAGGAGATCAGTATGTATTAAAATATATATGACACATTATACTCGCATGAACTTATTATGTCGATTCAGTAGATATTGAAGTATTTATATCAGAAGTTTTGTGTTTGTGTATATGATCAAATCCAAAATACAGGCGGTTTAACCAATATTGCATATTTAAGTTCTATGAAACAACAGTGTTTATTTCTAGACCAACCGTAAGATACAGAGCTATACTTGTCAGAACTTCATGGGTAGACATGGGGAAAAGGTCGATCGGTCAGATTTTGGGTCGGATCACTGTCAAGTCCGATCACTTCGGGTTCCAGGCGGGTTTGGATTGATACAAATGGTTACCATTTCTTTTCCTCGGTTAACTTAATAATATACTTCTCAAATTGACAAACTACCTAAGATCTCAATATGGAGTACCTGATCTGATCATCACCACCCATGTAAATCCAGAACAGAGTGAGAACAATGAAGCTTTTTTTGACTACACTGCTTCGCTCATATAGGTTATGCTATCTGATGGCGAGCTACAAGATCGCAGTCGCAAAATGTAAGCCACCCAATGGATCTCTTACCCCCAGGGCTATGAAGATTGAACACAAGAAGTAATGATTCCTGGCTTATAAACCTGTGACCAGGATTCATTGTTTGATTTCGCTTCAATTTCAGAGCTAATCGCTTGAAGTTCACTTCAAATGTCAATAAATCAGGAATCATCATCTATCGTTAAAAAGGTGACAACATTAACATATGTCATCGTTTAGATATGGGCCTATAGCAGATTCCTGGCTTACATAACTGTGACTTGGATTCATCAGTGGCAGAAAAGTAAGCAGAGGAAGTGAAGTTTCTCCAGGTAGTCCAACGTTGGAAAACAGCATTTCTGTAAGAAACCTCGATTTGACTGGGGTTCTTTTGAAATGAGGGAGGAACAACAAAAATTGCTACCAGTAATATCCGCAAGTGCATTTTCCATCTTTGAAGCAATGAAACCTTCGGGCATCTCTGACAGTAATCTCTCTTCCAGTGACAGCAGAAATAAGCTTGATAGCATTATGACAATCTCCACATATTCTTAGATTTTTACCAACAAGGATAGGCTCTCCCTCTTTAGTTGACAGGAGCCCATATGCTACAGCTAGCTTCTCGCTGTGATGAACTAGTCTCCTCACTTTTTCTTCTTCTCCTATTCCATCATCCTTGACCAACGCCAATCGTACATCTGGGACATAACCAACATGTTTTATCTTTAATAGTATCTCCTCTAAGTACTCATATATTTCTCTTATCATGGGATGTGAAGCATCTTCAGCCACAAAAATATGAACCTTTTTGTTTAGCTCAATCCAACTACACCCTGGCTTCTTTCTAAGGTTTCTGTTACGCATTAGCCTCCTAACCTTCGCAACATCATCCCATCTTTCAGCATCAGCGAACATATTTGCAAGCATGACATACGGAGCAGGATTTGAACCATCTGTCAGAAGCACTTGATATGCTGCCTTAACAGCTAAGTCAATGTTACCATGTTTTCTGCAAGCGCCAAGCAAAGCGGCCCAGGCAATAGACCCAGGGTTATATGGCAACGATTCAATCAGCTGTTCAGCTTCAAGAAGTTTTCCAGCTCGAACAAGCATGTCAATCATGCAGGAGTAATGTTCTGCTTCAGGAACGATCCCAAATTTCCTCTTCATCATATCAAAATACTTCTGACCTTCCTCAACTTTCCCAGTGTGTGCACATGCTGAAAGCACAGAAATGAAGGTTATAGCAGTAGGCATAATATCAGTTTCAAGCATCCAATTGAAAAGATGCAATGCTTCATGCCCAAGTCCATGCTGGGCATAACCATCAATTATGGTGTTCAAGGACACAACATTATGCTCCGGCATTCTATCAAACAACCGTCTAGCATCTTGAAGATTTCCACATTTCGCATACATAGCTACCAAGGCATTATTAACCGCTATCAGATTTGATGGGATATCAGACTTCAGAGCCAGTGAGTGGATCTGTTTTCCATGTGAAGGAGACAGCGAGCTTGAGCAAGCACTAATAACACAAACAAAGCTGCAATCATCTGGACGATAACCAACGCGCAACATATCTCTGAAACAAGTAACAGCCTCTTCAGATAACTCCTCAAACTGGGAATACCCGGAGATCATAGTATTCCACAGAACCAAATCACGCTCCGGAATTTCCTCAAATATTTTCTTACAATCCAACATACTACCCCCACATTTAGAATACAAATCAATCAACCCACTTCCCACATGTGGATTTGAGTTAAACCCCATTTTGATCAACAGACCATGAAACTGAAGACCCCCTAACCGATCTACTAAGCTCGTAAAAGCAGTCAAAACACTAGCCAAAGTATACATATCAATATATAAACCCCTCTTAACCATTTCTTGAAACAATTCTAGAGCTTTTACTCCTTCCTTATGTTGTCCATATGCAACAATCATAGCATTCCAAGACACTTCATCTTCCCTCCCATTCATCTCACAAAACACCCTCTTAGCTTCATTCAAAAACCCGTTTTTGCTATAACAACTCACAAGAGAATTATTAACAGAAGCGTACAAAACATCATACCCTCCTTTAACAACCAAACAATGCAATTGTGTCATCAATAAAACATTATTAACGGAAGCTGAAATAATAGAAGAGAAACTAAACCCGTCTAGCTCCAAACCAATATCTCTAATTCCATCAAAAAGCTTAAGAGCAGGCCAAATCTCCTCTCTATTAGCATACGCTGCAATGAGAGTATTGAAAGACACAATATCTGGTTCAGGAATTTTGTCGAACAGTTGGTGGGCAATTTGAATTTGACCTTCTTTTACGTATGCTGCGATAATGGTGTTGTAAGAGAAGACATTTGGATATGGAGTAAGATTGAAAGTGTTGCGTGCTGCAGAAAGATGGCGGCATTTTGAGTAGAGTAGAATGAAGTGGTTGGAAAGATATATTGAAGGAGGAATCACAGATTTAATGTAAAGGGTATGAAGAGATTTTCCTGTTAGAAGATTTTTGTGGGCAATGCAAGATTTTAGTAATTGACAGAAGTTGCTTAGAGTAAACCATGAAGTTTGGTTCATCTATAAGAAGAATGAATAACGATGAACAATGAATGAACGAAGTCTAAAACATTTTTGTCATAGCCCTGGTTCCATGCTGATACAAGTTTTAAAAGTAAGTATTTACGTTTAAACTCAATAATGTCCGTACAATTCACGACCTTAAATTTGATGACATATTTGTTTAAACTAAAACAATTAAAGATTGATGCTTTATGTTTTATTTTAAGCTTATTTTGTAAAATATTTGTTTAAACTAAAACAAAACAGCTCGAGTTTAAGGAAAAAAAAAACAAAACAGGTAAAATCGCTGCACCAAGTAGCGATTTTACTTAACTGTGGAGGGACAGCTTGGGTTTAAGAGGAGAAACAAAAAAAAAAAAATACTACCTAAAAATCGCTGCTCCTAGGAGCAATTTCCCTCAATGCCAAAATCGTTGTTCCACACAGCGATTTTCTTAAATGGTCAAAACCCATTCTCCAGCCCAATAGGGTAGGAAATCGCTGCTCCTAGGAGCGATTTTGTTAGAAGCTTATTTTTCAAATTAGTTTGGGGTGACTTTTATTTTTCCAATTATTTTACAAAATAAGCTTAAAATAAAAAAAGTTCAGTTTTAAAAGTAAGTATTTACGTTTAAACTCAATAATGTCCGTACGATTCACGACCTTAAATTTGATGACATATTTGTTTAAACTAAAACAATTAAAGATTGATGCTTTATGTTTTAATCATTTCAAAATATTCTATACTCATAATAAATAATATAATAAAAATTTTAAAAATAACTGTAAGAAAATAAAATAAAATATATGATTTTCTAAGTGTGATATGTTGTGTGGGAATATGTCACAATCAGTAGCAAGTGTTATGGAACAGAGGAAATAAAAAGTAAAAAATAATCAAGCAATGTTGAGAATATTAGTCATAATTAGAAATTAAAAATTTCACGATAAAAACATTAATAATAATTACAATGACATCGTTCTCTAAAAAAAATTACCATGACATCATCATTGGATTTTAGAGTGAAAAATTTATTGAGAAAGTGACACAAAAGCAATTTTAAAAAATAATGACATCAGTAGTGTTTTGTTTTAGTAATAGTTATAGATAGATTTTATAAAACTCATAGATACTCGTTACTAGTTACTACGTACTCATTACTAGTATTACTATATTTTGTCTCTTAGAGATTGTTATAATAATTGTCTTTTATTAATAACTAGTATACAAACTCGTGCAATGCACGAAATGTAGGTATTAAAATATCTATAAATAAAAATTTGATGTAATTTGCAATTTTAATATGTAAAAGTGATTTCATTTGGTAAAGCTCTACAGAATCGTCATTTGCAATTTTCCTATTCTTTTATCGTATTGTGTGATTGTATGATTTAATGTGATAAAAATCTTTCAAAAACTTACCTTTAATACTTAACATCATAATTAGTGCAAACTCCATAAAATCGTCATGTAGTATTTTCTATTTTCTACTTTTTTTATAGTATTGTATCATTGTACGATATCATTTGTATCATATGATAAGATATGATATATGATTGTATGATTTGATCTTATAAAAATTCTTTTAAAAACTTACATTTAATATTTAAAATCATAATCAGCAATACTCTATAAAATTAACATGTGGAATTTTCCAGTCCTTTTATAATATTGTATGATATGATGATTTTGGTTACATAGAATAAAATAAAATATTGTAAAATGTACAAAATAATAGAATAAACAATAAAGAAAAAGAGATTATATTTTTTGATACAGGTGTGAGCTGAAATGTACAACATAGAATAAACTCATAGATAACATTTGATATTTATCTAATTTATAATCGAATTGGATGTGAGCTGAATTTAAAACTAATCAATAAATAACTTGTTATTATTGTTATTATTGTAGTGAATAACAATGTTAATTTTATATACACCCTATTTATTTATTGCAATTGAACTATATATTGGCCAATTTATTGACTAATTGATTTATTTGCCGGAATTTTACTTATATTTCTCACGTTTATTTGTTATATGGAAAGATTGAACAAACGTGTGAATTCTTTTTGTTTAATGTTGCTACTTAAGGTATCAATGTTTTACATATTTTCATATCTATATATTTATGTTAAGAGGATAATGATTAATGAAGATAAATATGTAAAATATATTTTGAGTATTTTAGTAATGATAAATGGAAGTCTTATATACTGTGGCTAAATGCCGCAATATTATTGGTTCTAAATTTTTGCATGGCAAATTCATAGCATGCAATCTAATGTAAAAATTTTATTTAACGCAAGCGCAGAGTGTATATATAGCGAGCGGGTCGAACATATAATTATTAGAATGCTCTATGTGTTGTGTTGAGTTAAGAACCAATTCCCGTGAGGTTGGTTATGCATGTTTTAATCACTTGGTTGTCCATGCCTTATCTTGCACTTTTTAGAGTGAAGATATGAGTGTCAGAAGTTATGGAAAATTGAGGTTTGGATCACTTGATAAAGTGATCAAAGTGGATGACTTAGTATGTATCAATGAAGGAAAGGGAGTGCTTGAGGATGGCTCTTAGATGTGTATTGAACAAGAGAAGACACAAGGGAAGCAATGCACCATCACAGCAGCGGCCCACTCGAAGAACAGAAAGCTCTGAACCTTCGCTCGACCAGGTCGAGCGGAGTACAGCACCCCAAAATATGCGAGTTTCTATTTTGTTCTCGGCTTGTAGTGGGTCTTTGGGGTTTTGTCCTAAGGCTTTCTAATATGTTATGGGACTATATAATAGGGTCTTAGAACCTGAGCCGTCTTGAACAATTTGGGGGCCCTGTGCAATATTGATATTTTGCGCCTTAATTATAGTAAATATATTTATTTTATTAATAAATTCAACATATTTCTTTTTTTGATTAACTTTTTCATATACCGGAGAAAGAGGGGCCTTGTGCGGTCGATCACCTCGCACACCCTCAAAGACCCCTCTGCTTAGAACATATTAGAAGAAAAGGGCTATCTACCACTAGTCAGTTTAATTTACTCATCAAAAATGAATCGCATAATTTCAATCATGGATATATATTAAGTATGATGGAAGTAATTTTGCAACAATGAAAGCATACTCGATCCTTACACTTTCTTTTAAAAGACAACTTAAAATGCGTACGAACAAATATAGAAAGGTGAACTGAAGTGAGTTGAACCAGTTGCCGGAAACAATGACCAATGCCAACTGAGGAAAAAAAAAGATCAAGGACATCCAAAAGAATCACACCATTTAGAAGCCAAAACCACCTAGGAGACTGCCCAGGAAACTGCACAAATTCAAATCATTATAAATTAGTATCAGCTTTTCACCTTTAATAGTATCCATGTCCTATCTGACCTAAGAAATTGCAACACCACGACATTGTACGTATATTACAAAAATAGTGAAGACAGCTAAATTGTGTATGGAAGATTAAAAAGTAAGAGAAAATGAGAGAAGACGTGTGAATAAGAATTAAAGATAGGAATAAGACCATTACTCAAAATAGAAATGTAGTATAGTTAAAATGACAGACTAATTAAAATGAAAAGTGTAGGATTTTTTAGCGATAGAGGGAGCGATTTGTAAGGTGGGTATGCCCAAGGCCGAGCCTAAAACAAGTAGAAGTCGTGTCTATGCCCCAGGGCCCTTAAAAAATTTTAGTTTTCAACTAGTGCTAAAGTTCGAACGTTTCTATATATATACAATAGTTTAGAAGCCCATAAATAATCTTTCGCCCCGAGTCTCTAAAAACCTAGGACCGCCATGATGATAAGACTTATACTATTTATTAGTAACAGATAGGGATTTGTTTCCAAAGAGTAAACCAGTAACCAAGTCATGCGACTATGCAACCAACAAGTTGCATAGAATAACACAACAGAAAATAGAAATAATATGCATGAATATATAAATGCAAGCAACAAAAAGTCAAAAATCATAATACTCATCTCTTCTATTAGATTTGCATCAAAGAGAAAGACAATAATTTCTAAGAAAGTAGTAATAAATGAAGAGAAAGAATAAATTGTGTCGATGAAATAAAAACAAATTGAAAATGTATGAATATAAAAAAAAAAAAATGGTGGGTCATTGTCCAAAAATAAAAAATGATGCAAATAAAATTGAATGGACCAAAATGAAAAATGTTATAAATTCAACGCATCGGAGGGTGTATAATCCAAAGAATGGAATGGATAAGTAATTCAAAAAAAAATTAACCTGAGAGCAGTAAAACCATCACTTCCAAAAGTACTGGTGCTTCCAAATCCAAAAGCATTGTTAGAAAGAGCATCATTAGGAGTACTAATCTTTCCCATCATCTCAAAGAACATCTTCATTGCTTCTCCAGACCCATTAATACTGTTACCATAATTGCTAGGGGTAGAGATAAGGGGGTTAAAACTGGGATAATTATAATTAAGATAATTATAACCATGATAATTAGGAATACTTGCAGGAGTAGTACTACTAGCAAGCATAATTTTCATATACTGATCCATTATTTGAGATTGTGCTTGAACTTGTTGATTTATCTGTTGCTGAAGAGCCATATTATAATTATTATAAAATTCTTGTTGTTGATTAATAAAACTCTCCCATCCATGAGTGTAATTAGTATTATTATTACTATTCAAGGAATTTTGAAAAGAATTAGTATTATTATTTCCTGGTTTTTGAGAAGTATTTTGAGGAATGAATAGATTTGGGTATTTCTTTTCTAGCTCTTGTTTGATTTCTTGTAATTTTTCTTTGGGAAAAGTACCATTTTCAGCCAGTTTTTCTAGTATTTCTATGGCTTCTAGAATCTTTTTTATGGTTGCTTCATCATTGGTTTGTGTTGTGGGTGTTGAGCTTGAAGAAGGAAATGAAAACCCATTTGAGGAAGAAGATCCGAATAATGGGTTGGCGGGTGTGGAGCGGGCGGATCCATACCCGAATGAAGGAATGCTTGAGGATGAAGAGGAGGATGAAGAATTGTTGGAGAATCCTGGGAATTTTGCCATTGGTGTAGTTTAAACTATTATTATATCATATATATACTCTTATTGATTGATATAAGAAGATGAAATGAAATATATAAAGATTGAGAGTAATTATAATAATGAATTCTAATGGAAGACTTGGGAAAGTCAAGTCTAGTACTGATCAATTGTAAGATGCCCAAGTCTACAAAGAGGATCGTGGAAGCATATGGGAGAGTTGACTTTGTGGCCTTGCCAAAGTCCAAATAGTTGACTTTGTAAACTAATGTTAGGGTCATCATTCAAGAGTTGTTCTTTTCCACTATCTTTGAAAGAAAAGTGTATGGCTTCTATTAATGTCTACTAGTATGAAGTGCTATTTCTAATCTCTGCCTTAATGTTAATTAACTCAAAATCTACGGAATAATAATGAGTTTTATGGAAAAAAAAATACATGCAAGGGAAAGACCAACTTATGACATATCCATTGTGGTCATGACTTGGAATTGGTGTGGTTGCTTAGCCAACAAAAGGCTAAGAGAATAGTGCATTGACATTCCAAACCAAAGAGCAAGAGCAATCATTTAGTGGAAACAAGATTTCTACAAGCATCGGCTCCAAAATTAATGTCAAAAATGCCAAAGCCATAATCCATTATATACGGGCTCTGTATAGCAACCAAAATGAAATTTCACGTCACATATTGCGTATAAAAAGAACCGAAATAGCATCAATAATTTGAGTTGTTGATCAACAGTTGGCGAAGCCAAAGAATAAGATGTGTACAAATGAAGGTTCGAATATGAATATGTCGCTTACATGGTGGTTGAATCAGTAGGTTGTAGGCCACAGCAATGTCGCAAATTACCAGATGAACACACCAGTCTGCTGCATCAAATCTTATCAGGCTGGTTCGATCCTTGGCATGGCAGAAAAGGACCGGGCAACAAAAAAATATTTAGTTCTTAAAATACATGTCTTATTTTCCCTCGCTTACTTCGGAGCTAGGCTCCAAATTGTTATCACCTTCTCTATTGTTCTGCATTTCTAACAACTTTTGCTCTTCCTCTTCGCTTTTTTGAGCTTCTGCAGCTTTCGCAGGCTTTGGTTTGCTTGTTGACTGCTGATACAAAACACCACCCAACATACAGATAAGAAGCCCAATTGTACCCACAAGAGTTGAATGTTTGTCCCAGATGACAAGGTTTATAACTACTGTTAGTAACTTGTTTACTATTCCAAGAACTGTAAAGCCTGTAGCAGAGATTGCTTTTCGGCAAGAAAAGCCAAAGAAAGAGATAGATAGTCCGAACAAGCATGATAACCCAACTGGCAGAATGACGCCAAACGAATACCAGTCCGACTCATCAGTTATCTCGTGTTTTATCTTCTTCAGCTCGCCCATAATGAGCAGTTCTAGAGGAAAAAGTAGGAGAGCTTCGAGATTGTTGTACAAGACCAATCCCCATGTGTTCAATCCAATAGTCATAACCACATGTTTTATGTACACAAAATCAATTGACATGCTTACTAGGTAAGCTAAAGCCCAGCTATAAGCCATCACTGTGAATTGATAATCTGTAATCACGTACATAACACTTCCACCGAAGATGGTGGCAAGTGAGGCCCACGTTTTGGCCGATGGCCATGGCTGATGCAGAAAGAGGGTCTCTCCAATTGCAACAAAAATGGGAACGGCTGAACGAAAGACAATGAATGTGTCTACGTTGGCATGGAGGAGGAGCTCACTATTGGTGAAAAGAGAGAGATAGAAGATGATTGCAGCAGGAAGGAACCGCCACATGGTCATAAGGTCAAGGCGATCATGTTCTACCCAATTAAGCCACCCACAAACTAAAACGCCTGCAGCACTGGTGAAATACTGCAATGCAGTGAGTGCGCCAGGATATGGGAATTTCATTACAGCCCATTTATTAATGATCGAGAGTAACGATGCTGAAAGGCAATACCCGGCAGCTACTCCATATACAGATGCATGCTGCAGCAAGATGGTATACCACGTCACTTGTACTTCAGACTCAAAGGATTCATTTGTATCAGAATTTTTATTCACATCAGTGGATTTTGGATTCTCGAGGTCAGCAGACATCTGTAACGAAGCTTCAAAAATTCAGACGAGTTTTTTTGCTGAAACAACCAATATATGACATCAGTGAAGCTCCTTCGTATTCAAGATTCCATTCAGGCAGTCAGAAAGTTTTAAAACACAGCTGTAAATTATTAACGCAATCAAAAACCAAGTCAGAACATTTAAACAGCCTTCATCACTGATCTACATGGATGGTGATTACAATCAAGGTCCAAGGAACTTTCGAGATTTTGGATGAACAAAAAGATCTACTGAGGATATTTGGATCAAACTTTGGGTAAATAATGCAGACTATAGTAAAAGATATGAACTTGGCAGAAAGACCACTCCTTCAAGAGCTGAGTGCCTGAGTATAATTAATCAGATACAAAGTATGAGCTAATCAAACCCTAAAACTACCACAAAGAAAGGTGACAGGTCCCATGAATAGAAAAATCTTATCATTATTAATCAACAAAAGGTTATCATTAATCTAGGACATAAAAAATCTTAATTTTCATTACCACAAAGAAGCTTAATATATATATATATAGGCATCATCACATATAAAAACCTCAAGTAACATTAATCTAAGCCATAAAAAATGAAGGAGAAAATTAATTACAATAAAAATTTTATATGTAAACTATTGAAAATAAGATCTAATTTAAATTAACTTTTAAAATGGTACTAATTTAGATTACAAAGAATGTACAAAAATATACACAACTCATGCCAGATCAGTCATGGTTTCTGTATAATTTGAACTACTTGCATCATATGCCTACCCGCGCTCTTCGAGTGCCCACAGCCCACCGTGGCATCAGTGATCTGGAACTTCCATTTAACACATTTTCATCTTTAAGAAACCCAAATCGTAAGCAATCAAAGCTTTCTAAGGAAGTTTCAGGTAAATAAAGTGGCATAAAATAAAGAAAATCCTAAATTAGTCATTTCAAAATCAAATAAACAACCAACTAGAACCACGTCAATATCCTAAAATAAGGAGACTAAAAGGTCACAAAGGCTCCCGTTTTAAACTATGCAAGTGTTGGAAATTCATCTTGTATTATATTGAGTATTTATAATACTAGAGCGGGCTTTTCCTGTGACATTACAACAAGTCAACAACAATGTCAAAACCTGAATCCCAAAATGTTGGAATCGGCTATATGAACAAATGAATCAATCTTAGTAATCATCCACGTGAATTTCATCTTTCACTTTGATTATCTACCAACTTAACTCGTAATCTAGATTATTCATATCTTTTTGTACTCTTGCTCTCCAAGTCAATCTTCGATTTTCCTTGCCTTCTTGTTAACTCTCTCAAGCTACAAAACTTTTTATCATCCTTACCAGTTACCAGTTCGTCAACATTCTTCTCGTCGAAGATGCAAAAACCACCCTAAAAGATTCTCTTTTATTTTACGCTCACTATCTACGATGTTTAAACCTTTTTTAAATCTTTCGCTTTCGATCCTTCAAAGTATGTCCACACATCAATTAGAGCATCCACATTATATATCACATCACTTCTTGAGTTTCTAAAATTAGTCAGGAATTTAGGAGCTTAGAAATCTTCACAGATTTTTCATACTTTTGCGTAACATGTCCATTATAGCCCTCCATTTGAAATCACAATTCTCCTTCCTCTTTCTCTCCTCAGCCAGAACCTCTTTCCTAGTCCAAGCCTTACCACAATAACACTACCACCGCAAACCCTAACACTAATCAAACTGAAAATTAATGTCTACTATCACCCTTTCCCTTCACCTTATTTTCCAACTTTACTTCACTAATACACTAACCACCAAATTATCAATTTTGGTGCCATCATGCTTTGAACTGCTATTACCAAAAATGGTTTGTACCAAAAGGATCTCTCTCAAGGTAGCTCCCATAATCATTTTCTTTTCCTCTTTCACCCCTTTGTTAAAAATCACACATCTTTCCTCACTACCTAATGTGCAACTCGAGATATGCTTTTATATCAACCTATGATTACTATAGTGTAATTGAACAATGAAATATTTCTTTAGTGTCGTTTAATCTTACTATAGCAGTTATTAAAGATTACGGTAACTAATGACGAGATTGAGAAGTTGGAGACTTTGGTAAAGTAAAGAGGATAGGACGGAGATGACTTATTGTTGGTTTTTAGTGGGTCAACAATCGTGTTAACTGTTAAGTGTGGGTAAGCTTCAATAGGTTGGAGCTAGCGACAACGATGGGAGAGCAACCAAACAGAGAGACAAGTAGACAACAAAAGATAATTGCTTAATAGGGTGCAAGTCACATAGGACTCTTAAAGGAAGGAACCTTTTAAGGTTGAAATTAGTTCTAAAATGGAAATGTGAACTTTTAGAAAAAGGAGCAACTATTGTAAATTTGTAATCAATATTTATTTTTCTTTGAAAGAGATCTTACTTTTCCAATATTTAATCTAAGCATATAAAATAAAGGGTATTGAGTATTGATTATGAATCAGTTTCTCCAACTTATTTTCAAATCTAAGAAGTTACATATTCAACAAGTTTCGTTTAGTTCATTTTTTATAAATTTTGTCCATCACTTCAATCTCAAATTTTCACAACTTAACAAAGTCTAATAAATCACATTATTTATTTAGCTGGGTTGAGATGGAAATTAAAGGTCAAAGACTCAAAATTACAGTTAAAATATTAACTTAAACATAGAAAAGAATATTAAACTTAACATATGAGATAAAAAGGCCAAATCATATTGCAAGAAGATAAATATCATGAATTTGCGTGCAAACCCTCATGAACTATGCTTGCCCATGATATGATTTCTCAAATTATTTGAACTACCAGAATCATATGCACCAAGGCACTTAAAAGCTGAACTTCCATCTAACAAATTCTCATGAGTCTCACTGTCAGTTGAAATATAATCCACCAGTTTCTTTAAAAAAAACTATGCAAAAACCTAAAAGGGGTAAAGTAAAATTCCTCCAAAAAGTCACTTCAAGCCCAATAAGCAACAAAGCGATATCCACAAAGAAAGAGACTTAAGGGTCACAAATTCTCCCGCATTAATAAACATGTGATATCAACATGCTGGCAAATCAAATGGAGAAAAAAAGTGACAGTAAACATTAACATAGTAAATCTAAAACTTGAGAATGGGGCCTGAATGAATTTGAGGAAGAACATATGATAAAAAGCTAAAAACAACCCTGAATACAATTTCAAGATTGAAGAAATTAGAAAACTTTACAAAAAAAGTCCCTATTTGTTCAAACCAAATCTACCTATGTGTTTCCCAAGCTGAAGGAAAAAGAAAAATTAGAGCACTCATTCCAGTTGACAAGTCAAATCTAACAACTAAAATAGTGCCATAACCACTTTAGCGGTTAATATGGATGATTCGTGCTTATTGCGGCCTATATTAATAAGCGACGTGATGGGGTGATGCGGCCAATATGTTGCATTATGATGTCTAAGAAAGTACCAACGTAATCTAATTAATCCATTGAAGTTAGCAATATAGTTCTTGAGCAGCTTAAATCTCGTATACCTTAATACCATCACACTTTCATAGTAACCACAAGATCTACCCATTTTTTATTCTCCCTCCTGCTCCCCCTCTATCCCTCACAGTTTTATGGGCAGAAAAGATGCAATTATGTTTATGGATGAAGTTCTAAACATGAAGTAGAGATGAGGCACACCTATTATAGTATTTAAGAATTTGGCCAGACCCCGTGTGATATACACATGTTCCACGGAAACAAGCACATCTAGGACCAAGGGTGAGGGTAGTAGGTTGCTGGGATTTCTGTGTTTGTCGTGTATAGAGATTTGCTACTGAGTTACTATGATCTCTGTCAAAGGAATTGGTTTGGTTAATGTTATGTGAAATCAAACAGACCAAATTTTGCCCTTTTTCATTAAACTTACCCGCAACCTGCCCTAGGTCTACTGTTTCCTATGGACACAAAAAATACACATTGTTCACATCTCTCTACTTACTAGAAATAACTCTCAATGAGTTGCAAAGCCCAGAATGTAGGGGAAGGGAGTACCGACACAAAACAATATTCAAGAGGAAATCACTTTTCGCCGATAACAATCAAATTCAGAAATCACTAAAAGTCTAAATGCCTTACGCAATCTCAGATTTATCAATCACCCTAATTTCAGAAAAGCCAATTCAGAAGAATTCAAAAGTCTTCAAACAAACTTAAACTAAAACTCTGAAGATTGAGATTGTAAAACTACAAATACCCAAAACAAAAATTAGGAATACCCAATTAGAAGCAAAGAAATTGAGAAACTATTTACCATAAAATGGGGCAACAAGATGCGAGCTATATTCCGGTGATCCTTGCTGCTTGTATTGCATATAACAATGAATCCAGCCTTCAATCTTGAAGATGTACATATTCAGATTAATGCAAAAATCAAAAAAATTGCAAATAAAAATAAAAAATCCAGATTAATCATTATAAATAAAGTGAAAAAATAACACTGAGAAGGAGAAAGGGGGAGATACCCAGATGCAAAGAGCTATAAGAGAGTGCGATGGAAGTAACCAAACACCATTACAGGATAGAAATTGGTCTGGTGTCTAGTGAGAATGAGAGGAATATAGAGAGGATGCAGAATGTAATGAACTAGACTTGAGTAGAGAAAGTTGACAACACCGATTACTGCATAGAGAAACCAGAGAAAGAGGCTGTAGTTGAGAGTTTAGTGCTGGGAATTGGGTAGTGGAAGAATTGTAGCTAGATACCATACGCATCTGAAATCTTACTACTGAAATCACACAATTGATCGCCCCAATTTGTGTTTTGGTCTATTTGTTTGAACGTAAATTTTTGGGAAATTCTATGTGGTAACCTTGAGTTTTGGGTTATCCATGTGATAACCAAAACTTTAATAAAATTCACATGGTAATTCTGAGGTTTATCAAATTGGTCCGACATGACCTTTTTGCACATAAAACGTTAGCATAACGTTAGGAAACATTAATTTCGAAGCTTTAAGGCTGTTGTACGCCTATATGTGCGACTCACCATTTTAAATGCCATTAGTCTCAACCATTTTCCCCAAAATATAAACCTAAACTCTACCATATTTGGATTCGGGGAAAAAATATCATTTGGATGAAAAATGGTAGATTTGAGGGTTATATTTTAGGGAAAAAGGTTCAAACCGATGACATTTCGAATGGTAAGTCGCATAAATATGCATACAACAGTCATAAAGCTTCAAAATTAACGTTTGCTGATGTTTTTAAGAGCAAAAAGGTCATGATAGAACATTTACATAAACCTCAGGGTTACCGCGTGGATTTTTTAAAAGTTTTGGTTACCACGTGGAAAACCCAAAACCTCAGGGTTACCACCTGGAATTTCCCTTTTTTTTTATCAAAATAATTTATTGGAAAATTTAACTTAGAATAATCCAACATATTCGTGATTTTCCTACAATAATTTCATCTATTGATTAACCATGAATAGTAGGTAATTCACCAAAAAGAATTCTATATATAAAAAAAAATCATAAATTTTTTTGGAATATTTATTTAACATTTTTTTTGACATTTTATTTTAATTTATCTTTTTTTAAGAAAATAAATTTTCTATAGCAAGTCATTCGGTCACCGAGTTTACTCTAGAAAAATACTTCTCAAATTTGGGATTATTCATGGTTAATTAATAGGTGGAATTATTGTAGGAAAATTACGAACGGGTTTGATTATTCTAGTTTGTCAAAGATTATTTTGGGGTTGTTTGGGACATGGGATTTGAGGAAGGAAATGAGACTTAAATTCAAAAATAATTCAAGTTCTTGTTTGTTTAAAGGGAATGGACATAAAAAATTAGAAAGTCCCTAGAAATTAAGTCATGGTAGGAGGTTGCAATTGGTGAGACTTTCCTTTTCATCTATTTTCTTTAAGTCCTAACTTGACAAACAAGGAATATGACTTTATTTATTTTAAAAGTCTCATATATAAAGTCCCAAAATCTCACAAGTCATATTCTTTTGTGCCAATCACCCCCTTAGTCGACTTTTCTTATGCCCATGCTTAGGGATGGCAATGCGTATTGGACCCGACCCGGATCCGTGGATCCGTATCCGTTTTCACGGATCTGGGTCTTAAAAAAATAGACCCGTCGGGTCCGGGTCGGGTCCGGGTCCAATTAAATTTCACGGGTCCGGATCCGGATCTAAGAAAAATGCCCAGACCCGGACCCCCAGATCCGTTTTTTTTTATAAAAAAATGCAAATTGATTGAAGAGGAAAAGAAAAAGGTATTTGTTTCTTATTTTTCATCTTTTAGTGTTTTTATTTCTCCTGCTTGTTATTTTAAATCACTTGATTTGCTTCTCAGAAAGGTATATGAGATTTAATTGTCAATTCCTCCTTAACCCGTGTCTCTAATTACGTCAACCACGAATCGGTGCAGTGAAGTAAAAGAGGACAAACTGTGACTGCTTTGTTCCACTCTTGATTGTCTGTTCTACAAACTCATCAAGCTGTTGAACAATGGATAATGCATCTACTGTAATCTTTTATTCTATGATTTGATTAATAGATTTGTATAACAATGGACAAACTTAAGACAACAACGATTCGAAAATACACCAAAAAAGGCAAAAACAAGTGGGACCCGTTTTGGACCCGGACCCGGTACTGGATCCGCAATATCCACGGACCCGGATCTGGGTCCTGTAAAAATAGACCCGCGGGTCCGGATCCGGATCTGGACCCCGTGCTTGAAAACGGATCTGGATCCGGGTCCACCTAGACCCGGCCCAGATCCGACCCGTTGCCATCCCTACCCATGCTTCTTGGATGCTTTGGAAACTTTTGGAGGGCAGGGATCTAGTTCAAAATTAGAATGCTTGGGCTAATATGTGATACCTTCAAACTTCTATTGCTAAAGTTCACTCATAACTTCTAGAGGATCATGGAAAGGTGCCTTAGATAAGCTTTGTTATCAACAATCAAGCTAGTCTAAAAAGTGCTCTTTATTTGGATGGCTAATTGGAAATGGCTTTCTACTCTATAGAGATTGCACCAATGATGTCTTGTGTGAATACTAGATTTGTGTGCTTTTTGTGGTGTTGATAATAAGGACTCATATGTATACTCATTTATTGGTTGACTGTATTTGTACTTATAGTAAGTTTATTCCTTCGTATGACCAAGTTTGATCATCCTCTCTAAGCTTTCTTTATTAGCTGAGGAGAAAAAATGGTTAGTGAGAATCAAACTCAGGTTGCTCTGAAAAAAAAAAGTGGTGTATTTATACACCAATTGAAACAAAACTTGATTACCCACCCTCTTGAAGCTTTAGTTGCATTTGATTTGCTAAGGCCTAGTGTATTAGAGCTTTATTGGGAGCTCCCCTCATTTTTTGCTTTTGGTTATAGATTGTCCTTTATATACAATAATAATAATAATAATAATAATAATAATAATAATAATAATAATAATAGTTAACATGATCTAATTCTAACCCACCTCGCCTAATCTATCATATTGTGATGGTTTAGTTTTCCTCTAACGATTGTAAAAAGCGGTAATGTAACGACCGGGTATGAGAAGTGAATGGTACCGGACATTTGCAATCTGCGAGGAGCCCACACCATCGTGTGAATATGATAAGTCCATCTTGTTCAGATGAACGTTGGATGGTGAGACAAGTTTTGCCCCTCAATAGTAGATTCATCAGAAGGTTGGGTTGGCTCCTCAACCTTATGAATGAAGTGCTCAAACTACAAACCTATGAATGTGCCCTGTAAAATCTCCTTGACTAATTACCTTTTACTGGTCTAGTAATGCCAAATACAACAACAAGGCTTGGTTGTGGGTCTTGTTAGCAAACAAGACAACATCAATCATATATAAAAGATATGACTTAGCGTATCTCTCAACGGTGATCCTATCAAAAAAATCTAAAGTTGAGATTATTTAGGGGGACAATTGTCTAGAGTAAACACAGGTAATTCGTTGACTTGATATAACAAATTTTTTTTTGAAAAAAAGATAAATGAAAATAAAATGTCGAAAATTTATTAAAAAGTGTTAAAAAAAAGTTTTATGATTTTTTATCATTCAAAATTTTTATGTAATCTTTCAAAATTTTCTTTAATTATTACATTAATTTTTAATTTACTTTTGGTGAATTGCCTACTATAACAGGTCAATAAATTACCTTATCTTTTTTAAAGATATAAGTTATCTTATCTTACCCTAGACAAATATCCCTAAAATTAAAATTATTCATAATCCATAAGTAGAATTATTATAAAATATTATAAAATTATTAAATTTTTCTAGATAATTTTTCCTATTTAAAATGATCCGAAGATTTAATAGGAGTAGTTTGCTACTCCATATCTTCAACTCTTTCGCGGCTTTTGGCCATTTCAAGTATTTTCAACTGTAAAACCCTCCATTTTCTCCTTTCTTCCGCATGCAGGTTTCAGACATGGTAGCTTTCCGCTTACTTCGTTTTCAATCTTACACTTTTAACCATAAAACCCTCCATCTTCTCTTCTCACCTGCAAATTCAATCATATTCCGCAATCACATTCTTCAAAACCCACAATATTCCCGCCACTTTCTACACCCAACAACTTCTCATTTCTTCAACTCATTCACCCATAAAAATTCCGCTGAATCATCCCTTCTTGCTTTTAATCCTCAAAATGAAGACAATCCTTCAAATTTTCCAATCCCAGAACCACTTATTGAACAAAACCCTAGTTGGACTGTTTACAATTCCACCTCTATAAACCCTAAATTAAACAATGAACAAAAAACAAATGGGAATTTGGTTAATTCAGTTCAAAATTCGACAACGAATGCGTTTACTAGGGATTTCATTGGGAAAAGGAAGAAAGGAAAGAGTAAAGTGAATTGGGTGTGCTCTAAATGTGGACATAGTGAAGCAAAATGGTGGGGTTCTTGTAATGCTTGCAAAGCTTTTGGAACTATGGACCCATTTACTGTGTCGGAGAATGAAGATAGAGGTAAGGTTAGTGGGTTTGAGGTTTCGGAGACCGCGGTGCGGTCTTGGTTGCCTCAACAGCGGACTGGACAAAGTGCTCCGGTGAGGTTAATTGATGTCAATCGTGGGTTTGATGATTCCGCTTGGCGGATTCAATTGTAAGTTCTATGATGATTTATTAGTTTGATTGTTATGTTTCTATGTTTAGCTGAAATAATATGAGGAACATGAATTGGATGGTCTGTAATTTGTGTTTGCTGCTGAAATTGTATTGTGATTACTTTTTCTTTGTAGGTCAGGTATATTTGGAGGCGAAGTTGCTAGAGTTCTAGGTGGTGGTCTTGTGCCTGGTATATAATCACCGATTTCCCTATCAATTTTCATTTATTGTCTCTTTTTTTGTTCTATGTGTTGTTATTTAGTTGGCCTTTTTTGTTATTGTTGACAAAAGTCTTGAGCTTGGGGATAAATTGGTTTGTGAAGAAAGAAAAATATATAAGTTACTTCTTCGGTTCTTCTTTTAAGTGGATCATTTTTTATGGGTTCTCAAAATAAGTATGATGAGGTAGGATGTGAATGTACTACAATATTGATCGTTTGATGTAGAACGAAGAATGTTATTTGTAGACCCCCATGTGGACCTACAGTGTGAACATGGATTACATTGTCTATTGCACTCCAATAACCGTGGATGGCTCGATGCACTTAAATAGGAATTTTCCATCAGGCAATGTGGCGCTTTTAAAAAAGTTTCACGAAGTACAAAGGGTAGATAATTAGGGTGTACAAATTTTTGCTGAAGTGGTGCCAATACACTTTTTCCGTTCTTTAATAGTTACACTTCTTTTTTCATGCTATCCAACACATTTATTCTTGACTTGTAATATTTTTAGTTGCACAAAGTAAATAAATATTCTAAATTTGATATTATGAAAATATACATCGAGACAAATCAAATAAGACGCCACATGACTTTTTTTTGATTAAAAATTGACTTTTTTTTGATGTAAGACAATATTGCTTAATGAGTGGTGGCTAACGGGCTATTATGCAAGTGTAGCAACTTTTGAAAACCAGTGGTAGTATAAAGATTCTAGTATGTCATCTTATGGTAATTTGTTGTTGGGACTTTGTGTTTATGAAACTGTTAACTAATGGTGTCTACTTAGTCCTCTTCATGCACTATGAATCTTTTTCCAAGGAGTTAGTTCTAATCTATTGATGAACATAACTCATAAGTGATCATATCTGCATTGACAACTTTCTTGGATAGCTTTTGATGAAGGAAAAGAAAGAGGAGGTATGGGAGGGAAGGGAAATGATCAATAACTTTCAGGCAGCACAGAAGAAGGGAGTAAATTCATCATAACGGTACTGGTGGCACCGGTAATTCAAGTTGAAATACGACTTTGAACTAATCTACTTATCTATCTTTCATTTTCCTGAAACTGTTCAATTTTCTTTCCAAATGAAGGAATACAGTACACACATTTCTCCCTTTTTTTCTTCACATTTCTCTATTCGAACAAAGTATATTGGCTCTGACCTCTAGATGATAAATTCAGATTAGGATGTATAATGTATTAAACTTTTGTAGACTAGCCATTTCTTTTTTTTACTTGATACTTATAAGGCGTAACTTTTGCACTCTGTTTTGTTCACAAATATGAACTAATTTATTTACTTTTTCATAGTTACACAAGTATATGACACATACCTCTTTATGTTATTGTCCTGAATTCATGAGACATCTCTTATCTCTATGTGTTCTTTCCCACTTTTGATATAAGACTTTTGATGGATAATAAAACTAGATTTCCATTCCTTTCTGCAAGAATGTGCAAAGTTTGGTGCATTTCATTCACACTTCTCCTTTTTCTAGGTTCATTGGTTTTGCTTGGTGGTGATCCTGGTGTTGGCAAGAGCACTCTGTTATTGCAGGTGAGGATCTATACAAAAGAGTCAGGTTCTTCAGAGGGAAGGGGGGGGGGGGGGGGGGGGGGGGGGGCGTTATTATACCCCTACTTGCTATATGTGGCTGATAAATTTTTCTCCATTGTACTTACACTGCCTTACTCTTTCGTGTTCTTGAATTTCATTGTATTTATGTTTCACTAATGATTGTGTTCTAAATGAAGATTGCTGCCTTAATAGCAGAAAGTTGTGATCCTCAAGCAGGGGCTCCTGTGGTTTATATATCTGGTGAAGAGGTTAGTATCATCAAAAATTCAAAATGTCCTGATTTTTTTTATAGAGTATAGAGGCAGTTGTGTATTCATGATTTTATATAGGAAAGGTGCGGGCTAACTAATTGTCCTAGCAGTACAGTTGCTCCCAGCTAGACGATGATATTTCTGAGGGTCAATTAAACTGGAACTAGTCAATCACTATATAACATCCATTATACTAAATTTAGGCTCAATGGTTAGACTGAAAAATCCACGGCTGTTGTTTGACAAGGATTTGCAGCGATGGCAGAAAATGGGGATGAAAAATGTACTGTACTTAGATAATATTCCCTCCGTTTCTTTTCAAACGTTTCATTTGGTTTTTGGACACTACTCATCATTCACTTTTTATTTTTATTTTATTCTTAATCTATAAGTTAAAACATAATTAAATGAAATCTTGTTGGTTCGTCCCAACATAAGTTAATTAATATATCTTGTTTTTATAATTTTTAATTATGCACGATTATAGATATTAAGGGTAGTATTAGTGCGTATGCAAATGTGCCTAAACCAAATAGGACATTTGAAAAGAGATGGAGGGAGTATACAGATTGAAATCTAAATGTATATTGATATTAAAATGTAGCCTAAAAGATTACGAAAAAAGGATAGTTTTCAAGCTATATGAGAAGCTTGACTTTTTGAGATCTCCCAAATTGAGTATATAACTTACTAGCTCAATGATATAGTTTCTGCATACCAGTTTTCTTCCCACTACTAACTTATTTCCCAAGCAAACTACTAACTAGGAAATCTCTAAAATAACCCCAAATAAGGTGCATTACCTAATATACCAATGCATGGTATGGGTAATACTACTTTCTAAGGACATGTTAATAAGGATCGTTGTTTCTTTTACTTTTTCAACTGTTATGAGTGACATGCTGAAGCTTTCTTCTTCTCTTAAATTTTCCTTCATTTCAATCTTTGTAAATTTATGGCATTTTCTGTCCAGAGCGTGGAGCAAATTGGAAATAGGGCAGACCGGCTGAGGATTGAAGCAGAGAACCTGTTTCTGTATTCAAGTACTGATGTTGAGGTTTATTTGACTTGCCTTCAAGCTTACTTGATGATCACATCATATCTTTCTTATAAAAATTATCTTGTTCTTCATTCACATTTGATTTATTTTTATTCAATTTTGTAATCCTTTTAAAATCAATGCGGATATTTTTATGCTATGTGTATGTAATTACAAATTTTCTGTTTTTGACAATTATTATGTCCAGTGTGATTGATCAATTTTTCTTTATTTTATAGGATATTTTAAGCAAGGTGCAGCTTCTTAATCCTTGTGCTGTGGTTATTGATTCGGTTCAGACTGTGTATTTAAAAGGAGTTCCTGGAAGTCCTGGAGGAATGGCGCAGGTATTATATAGATATGCCAGAGTATTTTTCAGACACCATTACTTTCGAAAATCTGGTATAATATGTTGCTTCTGATATTTCCATGAATGCTCCCAAAAAAGGCTGATGATTCAACTTATGTTCCTAGTGGAAAATTCGCTTAATAGCGTTGTCACTTGTCACCTCACAATGTAGAAGTGAATTGTTATGCAGGGATACTTTTCATTGATTTAACTGGAACTATACAGCTTTTCAGAAACATCAATCAGTTTTACAACTTTCTATGAAAACCGCATCTTAAAACTAGAAAGTGGAGAACTGCTTCACTAGAATCACCACACATTAATACAACATCCATTTCAGAAACTAGTGTGATAAACTTATGTCTATAACTAAAACATTTTACCAAGGACTTGACATAGCTATCCTGGAAGTGACTGATGCCGAGCTCCTCTGCTTTTAGGTTTGTAATCCTTGGTCTCCCATCATGCTATTACAATCTTCTTTTTATCCCCATTTAATAAAAAAAGAAAAGAAAAGAGAAGATGAAGATATAGTTGCTTCTGTATTGCACAGTTTTTGCTATAGTTGTGAATTTCTTAAATATTCATCTTCTTGAGAAATAATATATGATAATCTACGCTCAAGTATAGTTACAGATGGGTGCCTGATTTTTGCGTTATGACGATAGGTGAGGGAATGTACAGCAGCATTGCTCCGATTTGCAAAGCAGACAAACATCCCTGTTCTACTGGTAAGTATTGAGCTGGTTAACATGAAGCTGATTTGTTGTCTTATTCACTTGCTTTCTGATCATTTAAATCTGTGGCAAATTTATAAGGTAACCTCAATACCGACATTTTTGCATGGTAGACATTTTTTAATGTTCCTGCCTAGTTCCTGGTAACCTTATGCTTTGGAAAATATATCGATGTGACCTTCTATACTGAAAAAAGTTAAAGGACCGTTAAAAGGGTGAGAATTACTTTACACTCTCATAAACTCCCTTTATCTTCTTCCCACCATCATCTTTGATCAAATGTTAATCCTCTTCCTATTCTTTTCTCTCCTCCAATTATAGGGATTTACCTACTAACTATATTTACTACTTAAAAATCCACCTTAAAATATTTATTACTTACATTCGTATAATCGTATTACAAATTTAGTTGGAAGTTGAAAATGTGAAGATAAATCCAGTGATTGTTTCTAAGGTTTCTGTATGAGTATTGATGCTTGTGGGGCTGTGGGAAGCTGATCAATTATTAGTTTTTTGGAACTTAAAAAATCAGAGGTATAAAACGTTTGTTTTATAGAGAGATCTGGTTGTTGTGTGACAATTGTGCTCACCAAACCTACCTAGGTTGCTCAAGAGGTAAAATGGTTTTAGCCTGTTGGCACTCCAGGTCCCGTTTGTTTTGATTTACTCCATGTAATATAGTATATGAAGGATGTTAAATTATTATTTGCGTATCAAATTGTATAGTACTATCTACTTATTTATACTCGGTAATTGGACTGCACTGCATTTATAGTCTATACTAGCACGGACTATCTGATGGCTCCCTCCCCCCTTTTAAAGTGCTTGGTGGCCTTGTGGTGGGACTAGCTAATTACTGGCCTAGTGCCTTTATACCTTTTTCTTACGTAACCTTATACTGCAAAAGTTAGTTCAGAACTTGATACAATGTAAGTGGCCTGGCCCCTGTGTAACGTTGAGGCACTCAGAGGGGCTTCTGCATTTTATGATGTGAGTTGCTAAGTCTAATAATTAGCTTGGCCTTGAAATGTTGGCCAGTTTTATCCCATCCTCTTATGGTCGTAGTGTGGTGTGGACTTAGCTTTTCGTAAATGCTTGTATTTTATTGCTGAAAATGTATTCCATTGTCTCTGTCACATTCATATTTTTTTCTGATGACAGATTGGACATGTGACCAAGTCTGGAGATATTGCTGGACCTCAATATCTGGAACACATTGTAGATGTTGTTCTATATATGGAGGTAGTTTTTTTCCTTAAATGTTTGAATGGAAAGTTTTCGATATGTACAATTTGTGATTGTTTATTCCCGCTTACGATTTATTCACATCATGTTGTTTATCTACCTCTTTCTGCCTCTGATCCTTAGAGTTCTGAGAGTACACATATGGAATGCACAATGTAAGCAGTTATGCAATTACTGATAATGCTACTTAATAGAGCAGTTCTATGTCTGATAAGGCGTGAATTTACAAATTTGTCCGTTCCTTTTTCGAAGGATGAGTGGACATACCTTGAGGGATTAAAGCTCTGACATAATTGTTATGGAGTTTAGTTTATATAATTATAGGCTTTAACTATAAGTATAAAGAACTTGAACTGCAGAAAATTTTCGCTCATTATTTTAGTGTCTTTTTAGAAAAATAGGATATTGTTTACAAGAAAAGCCTATTGGGGTCTGTGCTCTGTGGTTGAGGAAGTTATCTGTATGGATTAATCAGCATTATTTAATTTCCTTGTGAGTGTTACATTCATGCTGGTCCGTGCATATAGTTCCCTGAAACTGTAAAGTGTAAACACCACCTTCTTCCCAGATTGTGGATACCTCTTCTGCCCGCTTTCTTTTGCTAAAAGGACATTTTTTTTATAATTTCTTCACTACTTTTATCTGATTTATGTCATTCAAGAACAGGAACCTAATCTACTAGTTCTTTCATGTTGAAGTAAATTTTCAAAGTTGGGTTTTCATATAAACGTGCACTAGTTAAACAGTTTTTTGAATGATAACTTGTCTAGCATAAGTCAATGAAGTGATTTAGCTCAGGGTAGACTGATAAAATTTCATTTAGTCAATGAGTGGATCATTTATAATTTGATGTTACTTTACCTTTTGTCGTTCCTGAATGTGACATAAATGATTAGGAGGGAGTACTTTTATGGAGATTTCCTGGTAAGCATATGCTAAGCCATTTTGCAGATGTAGTGATATGCTTTTTGTACTTCGAGTTTCAGGGGGAAAAGCATTCGTTACATCGCTTACTTCGCTCTGTGAAAAACCGCTTTGGGTCTACTGATGAGGTATTATTTGTCCTACTTGAGTTTTCTATGTTCTCAAATCCTATTGCTGACTAGTTTGGCTTCTGTCAATTTTTGAAATAACTCTCATGCACTTCTATTGTTTTGCTGTTTATGCTTTTTGAAAAAAGAAAATACTTCCTCGTGTGCTTTTATTTTATTTTAATATCTTTTGCTCTATGCGTATTGGTTGTTAACCTTCGAACAATTGATGGAGCTCCTTTATTTCCTCTCCCCCCCCCCCCCCCCCCCCCCCCCCCCTTTTTTTTTGCTTTGTTTTGGCCTCTTGGGGGCAACATGAAAAGCCCCAACTCGTATACTTCCTATCTTTTTTTCTTATATTACTTTCCCTGTTTCCTCTTATGTTCCCACAAGGAATACTTTATTTAAGTAGAAAATAACTTGCACATTATTTTTCATGTATATGTACAAGTTAAAATATATCGATGTGAGATCTTGTAAGATTCATCTCAACGTATAGAATTTTATCATATACATTTTATAATTTTTCATGAAATGCATTTATAGCCCTCAACCACATGCTTTGAAAATAATACAAAAAGCAAGAGGGAACAATAAAATGGGAACAGAGGGGGTATTTTTCTATTTGTAAATTTTGCAACTAAAAATCAACAGTTGTATGGTGTCAACTCCTTTTTCTAGTAGACCAATTATAACTTAGCAATTGATCGGTCCCAATCCTTCCAATACATTGGACTCTGCTGCCATCTCCTGGGAATAATAACTGACGATAGATATTATTGTCTTATTGATGTTGTCATTCTGATCTACCAAACTTAGGCATAAGGATTGCTTAATTTGTCCCTTTTTGTTTAAATGTTACTTATTGAGTATGCATGTCTGTTGCAGCTGGGAGTATTTGAAATGTCAGAGTCTGGGCTGAAAGCTGTTTCAAATCCTAGTGAAATGTTCATGAGTCAGGAACATTCAAACTCAGAGCTTTTGGCTGGACTTGCTGTTGCTGTAATCCTTGATGGCTCCCGCACTTTTCTTATTGAAGTTCAGGTAATTGTGGATTTGATTTGTTAGTTCCATTACTCCAATAAGATTTCCTCTCAAATCTTCAAAAGGGCTCTCTTGGTTTTTCAATTAGGTGGCCTGGCCTTACCATGAAATAGAAAACCAGGTCTAAACGGTCCTTACCTGGTTTTAACTTTTTGAAAATAAAAAATGGCGTACCTCAACCCTAATTTTAAAGTCAACGGCCCTAACCGTGAACCACCTTGAATCAGTCTCTAAAGCGTATCTAAAACGCTTATCCTAAATCCTAAACCGTATAGCCTAGCAAAAATCTTAAAAATTATGATTACTATCATGAATTTATATGACTAGTTGATTATTGAATTATGTAATATGATTGTGATTATTGTAATTAGAAAAAATTGACCTTTTGTTTATTTATTTTAAATCTAATGTTTAACATGTTGTGATTGAATTTTATTTTAGAACTCTTATTCCTTTAAGGATATTAACATATGTGATTGAGTGAAAAGGTAAAAAGGGCCACATGTCATTCCCTAAATCACCTAAGGAGAAAAAGATAAACTATTGAAAGCCTTTTTAAGAGTTTGAACCTTGACCCTCTCCTTAATCCACAGCCTCATTCGTGTCATCATTTGTTACAATAGCCACCCAATCATGAATCACCTACAGAAGCCAGGAACACTATTCTTATCATTGTTCAACCATGTAACCTCCTCGCTCATCCACAAGCAACCGCCACACCGCTATACCATTTTCTTCAATTTATCAACACCAACTATTATCCCTTCATTAACAAGCAACTAGTATAAAGTGATCATTGCCTAACTTTTAGCTATTAACAATTTACACAGTAAAACTAACAGGGATGAACTTCTCAGCTGCTATAATTTGTAGGAGTTAGTGAAGTGTTGCTTTTTTTTTTTTTTTTTTTTTTTCTCTTATGGTGCATATTTGAAGTAGGCAGCAACATTATCTCCTTAACATGCTACTCTTTCTCTTGAAAATCACTATCTACGTTGAAGCCTTGCTCTGATCTAGTTGCTAAGCTGCCGATATAGACTTAGTGATCGTAGATGTATAAGGAGCTTCTTTGGCTCCACATGCTGCAACATGCTAACATTATGACTCATGAGGAACAGAGGGAGGCTGCAGATTTTGCTCTAGATCTTAGGGTCTACTGAGTTGGCAGTTCAAAACTTTGGGAAATTAGACTTGCACATTCTGCATCATTTATTAAATGCATATTGCGGCCTTATTATCTGATAGGATTTAGGAAAATACATTTCTTGTATGCACCACACAATGGAGGAAACAAAAGTCAAATAGATGTCTTCCTAGACATGACTTAGTTGCTCGTCAAAATGCCTTCCAGAATAAGTATTATCTTGAAGGAATAGCGTTTGTTGTCCTGAGTTTTTTTAAGTCTCTTTTTCGGGAAACAAACTGATATCAGAAGTGCTGCCTGCAAAACTACTAAGCAATTCTTTCAGCTAGACGTCACCAGCCTAATAACTTGGCTATTATAAAGTTGAGAAAAAAGTTATAGTTAATCTGTTCACCACTCACCAGCTCAACTTTTTTTTTTCTTTTTCATTCGGCTATTTTTCTGCCTTTTGAATGCAATACTTACTCTTGCTATTTTACTTGCAGGCATTATGTGTAACAGAATCTGTTGGTAGAACTTGTAACGGTATTCAGGGAAGCAGAGCTGATATGATTATTTCGGTATGTCTCTTTGCTGCATGCCCTCTTGTATCCTTAATCTCTTAGGGCCATGCGCTTATTTATTTGTTGTGGCAATGCATTTCTAGTTCTTGGCCATTATATCCTTTGTTAAAACAATTAAATTTTTTTGTTAGCTTTGGCAATGGTATCATATCATAGATACTATTAAAAGAGTTGGAAATGACAAATTACAACATTTTGGTGACATCGTTTTTTTCCTTAATAGATCAATATGTAATCTTTGATGCTTTAATATGATTCTGAAACACAAAAAATAATCATGATTATAATGAACGTTGGCCTAGAAGTGATGATATAAAACTAAGCTTTGTTTGTATTAATATGTATAATGTTTCATATCATAATTTTAAAATGTAAGTGTAAGGTGTTTGTACAGTTTATTGATGATGTTATTGATTATGGTGGTAAAGCTATGTCTATATGATTGACTGATGAGTTTTAAAATAAAGAATTTTTCTATTAAGAAACACTAGGTGATATCCAAATTAAGGTATCTATTCCAACGATTCTTAATGCAATTTATATTAGTGAACATGCAATAGGCTAATATATTTTTGTATTGTTATAAGAATAGAGACATTGAGTTGTTTTCGGATAAAATTGGCGTTTTCATGATTCATAGGTAACATTTTTTTATTTTGAAGATGAGTGTACAATCTAACGTAGATTAACATAACATACATATTTTATTCAGCTAGCAAAATGACAAATAGTGCAATGCATTCAATATTAAGTATGTACATATTCATTGTTTAATTATAATGTTTATTTGGTATTCATGCATGGATTCGTCAATTATGTTGCTATTGTCATTTTGTTTTATCAACAACCATACTAACACATTAATACAACTTGAAGTTTTTTTAGTTAGGATAAGGCTACAAAGAGCACATCATATGCCATGGCTCAAGGGTAGCATCTTGATTTTTCATGTTGGATGTTGAGTGCAACAAATTTCCAACCGTTGGATAGTTGAGTGACTCTCTTCTTATTGCTGCAAATGACTAATGCTTTTATTTCTTGCTTACAGGTTCTCAAGAAGCAAGCTGGTATGAAAATGCAAGACTGTGTAATTCTCTTCACTGATTCCATTGCGTTTCATATTGTATTCACTTCATTGATTTCAGTGTTTATCATGATGTGTCTGGGTTTCTTTTCTTTTTATCGTTCCAACCCACAACTAGAAGTACCTAATACTTTTCTGTACCCTCTTTCTTTTGAGGGTTCTTTTGAAAGTGTTCTTTGTCTTGATAGGGCCTTGGCTGCATACTTCTGCAACCGCTCTCATAGTCATTCCTGCTTGAAATTCTCAAAATATTAATTGATTATTTTTAAATTTGTCGGAATTTATGTTACATGATAATGTTGAGCCTCTTAAGACAATGTCAATGAGAAAAAAAGAACAATTTATCCCATTGTATTAGTATTGAGCTGCAGCTGGATCCAAAATCCAATTAGTGGTTCTGTGTGTGATCCAAAATATAACTCTTTTTTTCTTTATGCTGCTTGAGCTTAGCTCAGCTAGTAGCATCAGTGGGTGTATATCCATGTTTTATACTCTGCCATTTGTGGAGAATTAGCCCCCTCCTCCCAAAGCAAAACTACTAAGAAAGAAAGAAAGAAGCTATCCACACTCACATAGAACTTAGAAGGAGAAATTTTTGAGTATTCATATGATAATGCCTGTTTGATTAAGTATTTGGTGATTCATATTTTACCTGCTGTAGAATGTTTACTTGCCTAGTAGAATATATCTCTTCTCATGGTAGATACTGAATTAGTCCTCTTTTGTAGAATGTTTACCTGAATGTTGTTAGTGGAGTATCTCTCACCGAAACTGCTGGAGATCTGGCTGTGGCGGCCGCAATTTGCAGCAGGTACTTTTTTCTTCCGACAGGCTTGTTCACCTTACCGTTTTTTTTAAGTCACGAAAGCAATCATGTTATTAAATTGATATGGCAACATGTCTATTGATCTCGATCCAACCTAACTCAACTCTCACAGCGTTGTCCGCTAGTTTAAGTGATATACGCCTTAGTTTTGCCTCAACAGTTTTGGAGGCAATACTCCCTCAGTTCCTATGATTTACTTCGAGAAAAGTTTGTTGTATAAATTTGTAATGGATTACGTACATAAGATGAAGAGCGATAATAAGTTCGTCGATGAGGTCATGAGAATAGCAGAGAGGATGTGGGATCACAACCCAAAATTGAAATGTAAAATCAAAGGGACAACCCAAAATAGAAAATGTAGCAAACTCAAAGGGACAAAGAAAGTACTATATGATCTTATTTGTCATCTTGATGAGTAGTTGCGTTTGGGGTTGGCAACATAACATGCCTGTAATTTTGCTGAGTTCTTTTAACTTGTGTTTTCACTTTCTGATGCATATGTAAGCTGATGATGAAACAAACTAAAAAGTTACATTTCTTTTTATTTAATCAAGATGAAAATAATGTTTCTGCATTTGCCATCTTCAGTTATTTGGAGGTCCCCATTCCAAACCATGTCGCATTTATTGGAGAAATCGGCCTTGGTGGTGAGCTTCGAATGGTGAGTATATTACATGTACTATTTATTTCACGGAGCTTTTCCTAATTGCCTTTTTGTTTGCAAGTTTGCTAGTAGTTTCATTTTTGTGCGTGTTCTTTTAGTTCAAAATTTGAGAACTATTTGTTTGTTCTAAAATAAAACTACACCAAGACACCGCTTGAAGAGTGAGGATGAGATAGTTAATTCGAATGCCTTTTTTGTTGTATATTGATTGGAAACTTCATTTTAGGTTACCCGAATTGACAAAAGGGTTAATACGGTAGCTAAACTTGGATATAAAACATGCATTGTTCCAAAGTCAGCTGAAAAATCTCTGCCAGCTTCCAGCTTTGAGGGGCTAAAGATAGTGGGATGCAAGAATTTGAAACAAGTCATAAATGAAGTCTTCAAAATTTGAGAATAGAAAAGTATGGTATCTCAGTTTACCTTTTTGGTGCAATCTTATTATGTGATTGTTTATATTTTTATGTAGTGTAGATTTAGGAATGTGAATGGATGTAAATGTACATAGGTGTGTTAGATTAAGCTAAGACTAGATACTTTCCTGTATTGATACTTGGAAGTTGAAGCCACTAAAAGAGCTTCATGTAATGAACAAAACAAGCGCCATCTACAAATGTGCGTTTCATTTTGCCAATCTCATATTATTGCTTATTTTTAAGTCATGGTTGGAATTTGGATTGACATTTCAAAGTTTGTTTAGAGTTAGCACAACACACAGGGCACCATCTAACAAATAGGAGGGAAGGGAATTGTTGGTGTGTTTTAATATCAATTCTCATAAAGGGTATGGAAATGGTTTATTATAAACGTGGAGTTCTTCAATCCTCTAAATCCAACTTCCTTCTATTCAAACATAATAAAAAAAAAAAACCATAATCTATACCTATCAAAAAAAACATGAATTAATTTTTCTAGTTTCTGTAAATTTTTTTATCAATAAGATTAGGACCAATATAGTGTTTTTAAGACTTTTACATAGTTAAAAACTCTGATAAAATGCAACAAAATTATTAACTTGAAACTAAAAAATATGATAGGATATATATAAGGTCTTCACAATATTATAAATTGTTTTTGATTTTTCTGGGTCAGGCAAGTTTCAAGTTATGGGGCACAATTTTCAGGCTATAAATTACCGATTTTCCATCGAATTTTGGGACTATAGTGTTCAACAAATCAAACTTGGTGTGCATAATAAATCTACGCCATTCCTAATATTAGTCTTTGATAATCCAGCTTAGCATTGGCATACTTACAATACAAGATCAATTGATAAATGCAAGTATGTTAGAAATATAATAAGGCCTGAAGATTAACTCTGAATTTACAGTTTTTCAACCAAAATTTTTATTCATTTTAGTGCAAAAAATAGTATAAATTGTGCATAATCCAAAATTCTGTATAAGAACATTTACTACAACAAAAAAACCTTGTTTACATCAACAAACTTAGTATCAATTAAACTGCCACAAGTTCCAGCAATTAGCATATCTACTGACTGATTTCAAAATTTGATGATTATTATCAATAGTAAACCTTTAGCAAAGGACAGCCAAAGCTTCTGACTAAAATATTTCAATCAGATTATTATAAGCTTCTTCTAGATTTCAGCTACTCAACCTACTCCGTATTCATAGACTCTTCAATTATCTTCAGTCCTTTGAGAGTTATCCAAAAAGCTTGGCTGATTGGTGGAGGACAAGAGCCTCGCCCACATCCTATCAGTTATCACAACCTGGTTTTGCTTCTCAATAATACGCTGCACAAAAAAAGTGGCATATATACTTCATAAGCATGATAACGACCATCTTCGATACATATATAAAACCGAATGTCACAAAATTGGGGGGTTTCAGGTGCGTTAGTTTTGGCGATTCTTGAGCATACTAAACTGCCGATGGTAAACTTCTTTTCATAAATGGTGTATTTAACAGGCATAAGGTTGTTACTACTTACTAGATCCTAACAAACACTAAAATATATTGTTTGTGTTATATACAAAGCGCAGGAAAAATAACCATTATATACTACTTAGGCTTGACAACATGAAGTCATGAACATACTTGATCATGTTAAAGACACCATTTTGAGATAGAGATGTCAATGACATTACCTGAAATGGAATGTAAGCATGTCTACCATTAACTGAACCTACAGTGAATCCTGTGTATCCTGCCATTGCACCATGAACTGCACTTTGTGCAAGTAGTGTGCAATAAACATTATCGGATGCATTCGCAGGGATCGCACGAATCATGTATGTTGGATCTGCCAAGAAAAATTTATCAAAGGCTGACACATGAGAAAAGTAGCACAGGTTCAAAAGAAAGTGTTTGAGAACACACCAATGTATTTGAGATTTATCACCCAGTCCCTCTGCTTGAAATAATCCTACAGATACAAAAGCTCTTAGTTACATAGTGGACAAACGATAATAATGTATGCACATCAGAATACAAGCTCAAAATTACAGAGTTTACCATTAACACAATCAACAATTACATCAGTACATTACTCAATGCGAAAAAGTGCAAAAAAAAAACTAAGTACTGCCTTGGCGAGGTTGAAGGGGTGGAGGAGGGTTGGGGTATATGCAGCCTTACCCTTGTAAAGACAAAGGACACTGTTTTCGATTTATTAATGATTGCAAACATCGTCTATTACTTCACATATATACAAAATACACATGATTTAATGAGTCATTTTACTATAGTCCATTATTATCCAAACCAAAGAATAGCGAATCTTTGGCTATGTCCGGAATGAACATACCATCAAAGTAATCAGGGAAAGGATCACACTTAAAAAGTAGAGCTTACTGTGTACTAGATGGGGATGATAAATGATTATATAAAGTAAAAATACTTTCTCGGTTTTTTAAAGTGCAACATTTCTCCAAAAATGCTCTCACAAGTTACGAATTTGGTAAAAATAATGCATTATAAAAAATTTATGTTCCCAATTATCTAATTATTCCCAGGACTGGTATTGCTAGAGAACAAACTCTTTCAACACATTGAAATTTATAACTGTATTAATCTCAAGGCCGTACACAACAAGATATTAATTGCAAGATCAAAATATGTAAAAAATACAAGCTATGAGATGATGTAATATAGCACCTAATACCCCACAGAGCGTTAAAATATTATGAACAGCAATGCCCACCTTAATTTTTTGCGATATCCACAAACCAACATCTGGAAGCAGCTTGTTACCAGAGGCATCCTTCTCATTCATATTTTGCATGGATTCTGAAAGGAGATTCTCTCCTGCACCCTCGGCTATGACAATGACCATATGCCCATTCTCTTTCAGCCTTTTCTCCATATATTCAAAGAGTCCACCGGGTCCTTCCAGATAAAAAGGTGATTCTGGGATCAGGCAACAATCCACATCTCGGCTGGCAAGGGTTGCATACTGTGCTATGAATCCTGTACAGATTAGCCAAATTTGCATCAAAATAAATTAAAGTTGTCTAATGACCAAAAGCACTGACCTAGTGCCACAGTCAGAATTGTTGCTTAAAAAAAGTCAACAAAAATTATACTCATTCCCTCCCCACAAGCAGTATATACCCTATGTGGAATAGAAGCGAATCTAGAAGCAATGTGCAAGGCATTCAGATAATGGTTTGCTTCACAAGGACTATCACAAGTGCATTTCATAAGTTATACTTATCTTTTCAACTATACAATTAGAAATTGTCAATCCAGAGACTACTGTTCATCTTTGCATTTAGACTTGAGCATTATCTCATGCTAAAAAATAGGTTAAATTACCAAAATAATTAGCAAGGGTGAACAAGCGATGCACATTTTGCCTATTCATACGCCAAATCATTAAAGTTATCTTTCAATGTTTACCAAACAGAAAACTGGGCCGTTCAGCATAAACTTGTGAAGTATACTTTTATAATCATGCATCCATCACTGGTCTTAGAAGAATAAGGTAGCCAAAAAAAACTTACCACAATAACGTCCCATTAGCTTGACAACACCAACACCATTTTCCGCACTCTCAGCTTCCACATGGGCTGAATCAATTGCTCTCTGTGCCGCCTCCACTGCAGTATCAAAACCAAAGGACTTATCTATCACCTGAAATGTTCCAACAAAAATAAGAATTTTATTGCGGTTGACATGAAACTTCTAATTAGCAATAAAATTCCAAAACACCAATTAGAAGAATGAAATGAGTATTACTGGAATATCATTGTCAATCGTCTTGGGGATACCAACTACGGAAACTTTAAGACCTCGTCTTCTAACTTCCTATAAAATTAATACATTATTGAGCATTAAGAATAGCTCTCCGGAAGTAGTAAGCTTGAATTCGAGAAGATACACAATCATCTCACTACCTCAAAAATCACAGATGCCCCTCTTTGAGTACCATCTCCTCCAATAATATACACCTTAAATAAAAAGTAATATATATCAGTATATCACATCTTCACGGGCGGTAGAACGCTTAGTAATTATTTAGTTACTGATCAGTGTACCTGATTTATACCTCGATCCTCTATGCTGTCAACTATCTTTCTGGTGTCATGTCCTCCACGTGAAGTACCCAGTACTGTACCACCACGTTTGTGGATGTCGTTGACAGATTTTGGAGTCAATGGTATAGTATTTCGAGAATAGAAACCCATGTATCCTCCCTACATGCATTCCAAAATAATCATTTAATAGAGAGCAGATTAACCGGAGCATGGCCCTCTTTTAACTTAAATGTGTTGGTTATTATCAACATTATTGAAAAATAATTTTAACAAAAATAGAACGTGTTTATAGAAAAAGCTACAAAGCATTTTGAAGAAATCATGGTACACAAATCATAGAGAGATAAAAATGCTATAGAAATGAACTTACTTCGATACCAAGTACTCTACTGACGCCATACATATGGTGCAGGCCACAAACTATTTCTCGAACAACTGTGTTCAAACCAGGACATAGGCCACCACACGTCACAATGCAAGCTTCCACTTCACCAGCTCCAAAATAAACCTGTGAAATATCAAATTTAAGAAAGAATGCTAAAACCATATCACACGAAATAAGCACTAGCCTACATTAGAAAAGAAACCAGAGCATATTAAGAGGAGCATGAAAGAAAAATTCATCACCTTCTGCCGAGGTCCAGCACGCCTAAAATATGTCCCCCTTTGACTATCTTCATGAACAATAATCTGTAGGGAAAAACTCACATACTCAAAACATGCAAGGCAAGAGTCAATTGTCTCAAAAAGGACCAAGCAAACTTTGTTTTAAAGATACTGTAAGTCATTTTATCTATGTAAGGTAATGTGGAAGTTACATAATTCATTTGGTACAAATAAATAGCACCTAATTTTTTCCATTTTGAAATTTGTAATAGCCCATTCATCATCAACGTTTCCTATAGCCTATGCATCATGACATCATCTTCGAGTCAAACTCTTGGTGTTATCTTATCTCACAACAATTTAATAATACGGGAAAAATCTATCTCAGTGCAAGAGAAAACAGGTCCATGAGTACCAAAATTTATCATTTCAATTCTACTAGATGGCTCATGCTTGTTTGGGAGTTGGATGTTCACAATTTCATTTGTAATAACAAAGAGGTTATTTCTGATTGATCGGAAATAATCTCTTCGTTTATGTTATCAATAATAAGGGAAATGTTACGTAAGTTCGACCCCCAAAAAACCCCCTCTAGGTGGGAGTCACTTAAATTCATTAGGGTGAAATGTACGTATGTTTCTGATTGATCCATATAAGAAAACATCATATTCAACAATGATGAAATAGCCTTGTGAGTTGTGATATCAATGAATATGTCGTATGATTTCATCAAATAATATGTAACAGACTGGCAAAGACCCATAACAAAAATCAAATTATTAGTGGAGCAATTCGAGTTTGCCCAAACACCTTGTTTATTCCTCTTATTCATAATATCCAAAACTATCTAAACATTACAAGGCTGGTTGTTTATATAGCCTAAGCCGAATAACAAATACTAAAAATAACAACTATCGTAACTAACAAAGCGGAAAGACTAACTAATAGTAAAATGTCAATAATGCTCTTGAATCCTTTGACCCAGTTTATAACATAATAGCACGTCATGTTTTGCGAAGACACACCAAATTTGATCACGATTTCAATATATTTTCTAACTTCAAATTATAAAAACTAAACTTGTGATATCAATGAATATGTAGTGTGAGTTCATCAAAAATGATGAAATCTAACAGAATTAATCTCTCAGTCCAGTATGTTAAAGCAAAAATTTTAAAATAAGCAAAAGACAATATAACCAACACTGAAAGGGAACAAGTCATTACCGTCTGCTTAACCATGTCATCATCATCTACAAAATACTGCCTGTAACCAAGAAGATTTACGATGTTCAGTGTCTATACTCGGAACAAATAAAGCGTAAAACTAATGTGAAAGTCCTAATTACAAAAGAAAGAAACACTAGCTATACTAAGAGAGCATTACTTGACAACTGAATACGAGGGATTGTCTTGCAGCGGATTCGGATATGTCTGCAGAAACAAATCACAGTACAGTTAGCAAGAACTAAAAAGCAACTCTTTTCGGTTCAAAATGATAAGCCACATTTGATTTTCATTATCAAACTCATTGAGACATATTTTTCAATCAAAATGTCCTACAAATATAAATCCTAGTCAGAGCCGTCTTGAATATTTTGAGGGCCAAGTGCAAAATTTCAAAATGGGACCCCTAAACAAAACCAATATTTTTGATGAATAATTCCTCAATAAAAGCAGAAATAAGAACACTATCTTTTTTAGTTTTCTGTTGTCAGTAGTGCTATGTGCTAATAAAGTAGAGTAGGTAGACTTATTAATAAAATAAAGTAGTAGTACTACATAAATGACTAAGAAGTAGCACTAGTTAGTTTTTAGAGTTGCCTCACGTCTATACCCATATATATTTAATACAAAAAATCTGAAGTGGGCCCTACAAAATGGGGGCTCTGTGCTGAAGCTCATGTTGAACATGACTATAGCCGGCTCTGAACCTAGTATCCGACTAGGGCCGACCCTAGGCAGGGCTCACGAAAAAATTAGACAGATTCTACCTTTCGTATGCGTCGAGCTTGAGACCATGTGTAATTAAGTTGCGCACTTAACCACCAAGCCAAAGAGTTTTTTTAATGATAACTGTTTCCTTATTTACTAATTAATGAATTATAAATGCACGATTATTACACAAAAAGCGAATAACATAGAGCTTAATTATAAATTAGAGCCCATGATATATTTCGTCTCGGGCCCTAAAATTAGAATTTAGAAGTATTCTTTTATAAGTATTCCTACGTGCAAGGGGAAAGGAACTGATTCTTGGAAAGGTCAACCACAAGACTGAGAGAATTTGGGTATACTAATAGAAACGAGAATTATCCTAAACCAAATTACCAATATATATGCTAAATCCACATTATTGTTGGAAGCTTCATACGCATACAGTAAATACAAGAAGCTAAATCCATTTGGTAAGCATTACTCCAGATATTAATCCAATGGGCCATATAAAATAAAAGAAGACATTCATCAAACTAATTAGCCAACAAAGTTGTCCAACATCACAAATGAAAATGATTGATAACACTTAAAAATATGAAATTTTCCCACGTAAAAGAACAGAAGACATTGACAACTTAGCCTTATTTTTGATGTGGCGGATCTTGGTAAATAATTTTGATCTAATTATGAGTGAATCATGTCACCCGCTTGTTTTTTTATGGGAAAATATCACAAAATATTTACAACTTCAGATGTATTTTCAGAAATCGGAAATCGTCATTTACGGATTAAGTATTACGTTTTCATATAAAGCATGAATTCAATTATATTTATCACCGAACTTTCTCTTCCTCAACCTACAGCACCAAGTACGAATGAATTGAAATTCAACAAAACCGACTAAAACGATATAAAATAGGGTTAATTTCCCCACTTTTTGCATCAAATTTCAAAATAAAGGCACTCCAAGAAATGGACCCATACAAGATATGGGACCAAAACAACAAAAAGTTCCAACAATCCACCGCGTATATATAGGCAAAACTTAAATTAAAGAAATGCATAGAAAAATAAAAAATGGTTTAAATTAAAGCCGGAAAATAAGGGAAGAAATAAAACATACAGGAAGATGAGAGAGGTAATCAGACAAGTGAGGAACATCTTCAAGAACAAAGCCACATTCTCCTTTCACAATCTTGGGATACAAATAATTGGAATAATCAGAGGCATTGTTATCGACGGAGGATTTGACGGAGTTATTAGACGGTGAAATTGCAGTACAGTTGGAATCTATATCCATCGCATAGCAGGATCAAAAATCAGTGAGAATGATAAGTGCAAGATTCGATCCAAGAACAAATTAAGTAAATTTGTAACGTTAATTGAAGGAAGATTTGATAGCGGAAATTAGAAGGAATCAGTGAAGAATGGAGAAGAAACGGTAGTGAGTTGTGAGGGTTTTACAAGATGAAAGGAAGACGGAGGAATAAAAGTGAGTTGTGTTGTTGTGTGCTTAAACCAGGGCAGCACGTTGATGGTTTTCTCAACTTTGTTGTGTTGTTTTGTTTTTCTTTGGCATACAGCAATGAAGTTTAAAATTTTTGCAAGTTTTCCTATTTATTTTTTGCAAATTACAGTCATCTAAGTATTAAAGCTTATGAGTTCATGTCAAAATACAAGTGGTTGGAATTTTAGATTAAAGTCGGAGTTATGTATTTTTGCCTGAACCTATAAACTTTGATACTTTAGTAACTGTAATTTGCAAAAAATAAACATTGAGACTGTAATTTGCAAGAGTGTAAAACCTTAAGGCTGTAATTTACAAATTATTCTTTTATTAATTATTTGATTTTTAGTTTTTAGCTTTTCACAAATTATTCATTAAGAATAATTGAAAATGACGTAATGGTGGTCATTTTCAAAAGGAAAAATTATTCATTAAGAATAATTGTACCATACAATAGCACATTTTGTGCGATTCTGCCGTGGCACAATCGCACGTTTTGTGCGATTTTGCCGTGGTACCAAAGCACGTTTTTGTGTTAATTATTTATTATTTAATTTATTAAATAAATGTTAATATTATTAATTATGTTGATGTTAATTATGTTTGTGTTTAGATTATATTTATTTAATTTATTTAAAATATTTATTGAACATTTATTAAGTTGATATTAATAATATGTTATTGTTATATAATTAAATGTTATTATTACTTATATTGATGTTGATTATGTTTAGATTATATTTATTTTGTTTTTATATTTGCGGGACTTTGAAAACTTAGGTGATAACGTAGATTACTCCGATAGATTTGTTACGGATAGAGAATTTGCATCTATAAATGAATTACATAGATGGGCTAATGAGATAGCAATACAAATTGGTTTTCAATTTACACGTGCTTCTTATAAACGTAAGGAAGGACGTACAAGACAAAGTTTGTACTTACGGTGTCATAGATATGGTAAATTTAGAGGTGATTTGAATAACCTAGATAATGCTGTTAGACCTAGTTCTACAAGTAGTGCGTGTGGCTGCAAATTTATGATTATAGAAACTAGCCGTAATCCAGAAGAAAGACTTTGAACGATAAGAGTGTGTCCAGGGGAAAAAGGCAGACATAACCACCCGTTCTTTGTATATAGAGAAGGCCAAGTAAGAACAAATAGGCTGAATGCAGATATTAGGCAGCATATACGGAATCTCACAGCCACTGGCATGCAACCAGCGTTTATAATGACGTCAATTAAGGAGAACTTTCCTGATTTTTATCCTAGCATGAGTCAGATCTACAACATAAGACAAGGAAAGAAGAGATGGATGGTAGGACTCCTCTTCAGCATTGTCTCTATTTGGCCATAGAAAAAAATTATGTTGTATGGACACATTTAGATAGTGACGGGCAGCTGACCAGGCTATTAATTGCTAACCCCATATCTATCCAGATGATACGTATGTGGCCCTATGTTGTGTTGATAGACACAACGTACAAGACGAATAAGGCAAAGTGGCCCCTTTGCGAAATAATAGGAATAACGCCAACCAATCACAATTTTTTGGTTGCATTCTGTCTGATGCGAGATTAAGGCGGCCGTGTCTTATTCTTGGGTGCTGGAGAGGTTGCGGATATATATGGTACAGTGCAGATGCCTAATGTTATCGTCACGGATAGAGACGAGGGTTTGTCTGCAGCTATTCGTGATGTCTACCCAGGTAAATTGATACATTATTTTTTAGGGAAAAGTGTCAAAAAGTACCTAATAAATTTTTTTTTTCAAAAAAGTACCTAATAAAAAAACTTTTTCCAAAAAATACCTAATAAAAATTTATTTTTTCAAAAGAGTACCAACTAACGGCTGGGGTTAACTTTTCCGTTATCTTTTTATTGCCCATTTTTAAAAGGTACCTAATAAAAATTTTCTTTTCAAAAAAGTACCTAATAAAAAATTTCTTTTTAAAAAAGTACCAAGAACACAACATAATTATCCAATATAAACACAACATGATATATAACTCTAAGAACATCATCACACATCATCCAATACAAAAAAAAAAGAACATCATCCAACACAAACCTAGAGCAAGTAACGGTTGGTGTTAAGTTGACGTTTATTAAAAAGTGTCAAAAAGTACCTAATAAAATTTTTTTAATAAACGGTCAACTTAACGCCAACCGTTACTAGTTCTAGGTTTGTGTTGGATGATGTTCTTATGTTGTGTTTGTATTGGATGATGTGTGATGATGTTCTTAGATTTATATATCATGTTGTGTTTGTATTGGATAATTAGGTTTTTTTGTTTTGATTTTGAAATGAGAAAAAAAAAAAGACCGAGACGGATAGAATCACTACACTATCATCATACACTATAACTATAAGCCAAATTCTTTATATTTAATATTCTCTTTTTATATTTAATATTCTCTTATAGTAAATAAAATTACTTTCCCTTGAGCGGATAGCGGGAATCGAACCCGCGTCTTCTCCTTGGCAAAGAGAAATTTTACCATTCGACTATATCCGCATTTTTTCCTTCTTTAGAAGGAATATGTCCCTAGTACATAATGTTGTGTTCTTGGTACTTTTTTGAAAAGAAATTTTTTATTAGGTACTTTTTTGAAAAGAAAATTTTTATTAGGTACTTTTTAAAAATGAGCAAATAAAGATAACGGAAAAGTTAACCCCAGCCGTTAGTTGGTACTCTTTTGAAAAAAAAAATTTTTGTTAGGTATTTTTTGGAAAAATTTTTTTTATTAGGTACTTTTTGACACTTTTCCCTATTTTTTATTTCACTAGTGGAAAAAAAGCCAATTGTTGCGGGTTTTTTAGAGGTATTCGCTGCGGTTTTGTCTCGCAGCCCTTGGAGTAGCAGCAAATGAGGTTTTGTTATTGGCTGCGAACATTACAACCGCAGCCAATACCCCATTTTCAAAATTTTTTTTTTTTAAATTTCATTTTATACTTAGGATAAAAACGATTGAACAAGAACAAAAACGAAGTAACTTTTACAGATTAATACCTAGATCTAAAAAAACGAAGTAACATTGAACAAGAACAAAAACAAAACCGAAGTAACATTGAACTAGAACAAAAACAAAAACGAAGTAACATTGAACTAGAACAAGAACAAATCAGCCAATACCTTAGTATTTTCAATTTTACCCAGATATGAACAAGAACAAGAACAGATTCTTAGTCTGTAATCGAAATCTAAGAACTTTTACAGATTAAACAAAATCGAAATTACAAAAACGAAAAAACATGCCAAAGAACTTTTACAGATTAAGTCTGAAATTACAAAAACGAACAAACGAAATCGAAATCTAAGTCTAAGTCTGAAATTACAAAGAACTTTTACAGATTAAAACCTAGATCTAAGAACAAGTACATAAACAATTACAGATTCTCAGTCTGAACTTTGACGATTCTCGGACTTTTGATGAATGGATCTTTGAAGAATTCAAGAACATGCCAAGCTTTCAAACAATTCAAGGTTTCTCGAACAATTCAAAAACATGCCAAGCTTTGATGAGAAGATGAAGCTTTCGAATAAAATTGATGAAGGGATGAAGCTAGGGAATAAAATTGAGAAGATGAAGCTTTGATGAGAAAACAATTCAAAACGGCGCCTAGGGTTAGGGTTAGAGAGAAAGGGTTTTGAGAGAGGAAGAAGAGCAAATGAGGGTTTTGAAAAGTAACATAAAACGACTAGGGTTTTGAGAAGAGCAAATGAGGCGCCTTAGGTTTAAATGGGCTTATTGGGCTTAAATTTTTTTTTAATGAACATTGGCTGCGGGGTCAAAAAAAGACCGCAGCCTTTTATATTTTTTCTCATATTGGCTGCGGACATGATTTAAAACCGCAGCCTATGTTGAATTTTTTTTTACATAATTTTAATTGATCACATTGGCTGCGTATGACCTAAAACCGCAGCCAATAACGCGCAGCCAATAACGTTTTTTCCACTAGTGTTTGTACACCAAGTATATGTTTATTTTTTTAATTTTGATTTTTTCTTTAATATAGATGTACATCATTTACTTTGTGTATGGCATATTGGAAATGATGTGAAGAACATGGTAGACAAACTATGTCAATGTGGTGGTAAGAAAAACGCACAGAGGCAGCTCTTTAGACAAGGAAAATGGAACCGGTTGGTTAACAGTTCAACGACCGAAGAATTTGAGAGCAAGTGGAATGAGATTGTATCGAGGTGGTCGACAAGGAATAGCAGGGTCGTGCGTTATTTAGCTGGGACATGGATTCCTCACAGGGAAAAATTTGTGCGTGCCTGGACGAATGACTGTATGCATTTTGGCAACCTTACTACCAGTAGAGTTGAAAGCCAGCATTCTTCATTCAAATACTATCTTGGTAGCTGTAACAGCTGATTTAATACCCTGTTCAAAAAGGCACACGCACAGATAACTAATCAGCAAGCCAGAATAAGGCAAGCGCTTCAGGAATCCATGACTTCGGTTGCACGAACATCTAGACTTCGCCCGTTTGAACTGCCATATAGAAAAGTTTCCGTACATGTGTTAGAAATACTGTCAATGGAGTGGAAACGGATGTTAGAGTTGGGGGATTATGTATTTAATAAATGCGGTTGTGTTCTTCAAAGTACCATGGTATACCCTGCGCATGTTTCCTGTTTTTTACTATTAGGAGTACTGGTGTAATTCACCCCACCGATTTACACTCCTTTTGGAGAACTTTGAAGTACTCAGAAGCCGGAAAAGATGCAAACGAAGAAGTTCGAGATGCAAAACCCTATGACAAAGACTACTTTCAATCCTTGGTCGATGAAGTGTTAAAGGCCGATCCCGCTATTATTAGACGCATGTCTCAGATACTTGAAGATGAACTACATCCAGATGGTACGGATATACCTGAGCCACAAGGAAGCCCGCCGAGGAAGGGAAGAACGTCGATAAGCAGAACCCTTAGGAGAAAAAAAAAAGCGCATTCGAGCACAGTAGATCATCCTCAAGGGGTCGCTGTTCGAGATCTTCTTCACGCGGGAGATTAAGTGGCAGAACCACTCAAGCGTCAGCTGGAATCAACTTCAGTTTCAACTTGTCTGGTAAATGTTTAATTTATGTTTATTTTTATATTAGTCTCGTTCAATTGAATGCTAATAATACTATTTTTTTCAGATGGTGGTGCAGGGCATGATTTTTCAATGTTCCTGTGGCCACAGTACATTCCTTATATTCTCTCGCCGTACCTATTTGATTGGATCGATGTTATAGATGAAGGTAATTGTGGTTTTAGAGCGATTACCATTACAGAGATGGCGGGCGAGGATAGATGGCCGCTTTTACGACGAGGGATGTCCCCTTGAAATGGAAACGCATCGAGAACAATATGCACGCCTATATCTATCACCGCAGGTGGTGGAGGAACATATATACAGGGTTGGTCAACATTCGCATGGACCAGCTAGGTTTGAGCATTGGATGGAATCTCAAAATTTATATGTTGCAGCAACGTTTCTTAACATTGGCATTGCCTATTATGGGGCTCCCGACTATGGTACTCATTATAATTTTTTAGTTCTTCCATTTAGAAGAATGGGGGGAACTCGTGGCGTAAATAAACTTATACATATTCTTTGGGTGAACCATAATCATTACGTTCAACTTTTAATGAACGATGATACATCACCACTGCCGCCAATTCAACAAAATTGGAGAGCAGCAACTGACGTTACATGTTTAGAGTTACACCGACATTATCAGAGTAGGATGTCACTATGGAATAGGATGGTTGGGGGACAGAGACAGCAAGGAAATAATACAGCTGATGATGCAATCAACTTAGGTAGTTTGTAATTATTTTATTGTATTTAAGTCAATATTCTTTAATTGTATTTAAGTTCATATTCGTTCAGTGTATTTAAGTCCATATTCTTTCAGTGTATTTGATTGAATTTCATACAGATACAAATATAAATGTGTTCAACTTAACGTCTAATTAGCATAAAAGCTAAATTTAGTTCATCAAATAAACATAACGTTAAACAATTAAACATAACATTCAACAAATCAACGTAACGTTCAACAAATAAACATAAATCTAATGTGGCCCTTGTCCCTTGTAAATTTGCCACTCGGCCAGTAAATCTCGTAATCTATCTAAATACAAATTAGCATCTTCTTGCTCCCGAGGCTGCCAATCCTTAACGTTTCCCATCCTGGTCAGTGGAGTGAAGCGGGCGATGGCTTCAGATGCAAACTATAAATACAAAAAAAAAAAAAACAAATATTAGAAAACCATTTGAATATAATGACACATTTAAATATAAAAACTAAGTACAAGCACTAACATAGGCCTCCTTGTTATCCGTTATATCATAAGCATTGGGTGGTCCGTCACCGGGGATGATAAATGCATGGGAGCACACCCTAAACCAGTCTATGTACTCGGGTACTGCCTCTGATGGATAAGTTGCTACACGCAACTCTCTATGATCAACTTTGGCACAACTAGGGAACCTACTCCATGTCTCCGTGTACATAGTCAAAGGAGCGAAGGTCAGTGAGTAGCCTCCCTTAGCTGGTCGGTGAGCCTCGGCGGGTCTCAGAGGGGGGACAGGAATAGACTGTACAAAACCTAGCTGTTGGACTGTCCTCTCAGGCAAATACACCTCAATCGTATCAAAACAAGTGATACCCCCAATGAACGTGGTGCGTGGATGCGCATTCAGTAATAACCTTGGGTCATTACTGTAGGGAGTCCACTCTACCTGCATAAGACAAAAGCAACATAAACAACATAATATAAAATGACAATAACAAACGTAAAGATGTGTTAAGTCATGTACGAAACCTGTGCCTTCGTCAGAGAGTCCAATATGCACCTACATTCTCTCAGTCTACTTAGCTCCCTAGTTGGCTTATGCGGGGACCACATCTCCGCCCTGGTTTTGTTAGGTATATCCGCTAGGCGAGGATGGGGGCGAAAGGACGGGAAGTACTCGTAAATCCATGTCTGTAAGAGCGTCAGACAACCCGCAATAGTCCGGCAGCCAGCCCTCGACGCCATACCCAGTTGGCGATAAAGGTACGCCAGCGTAACAGCACCCCAAGCAATCTCACCCTCATCAGCGGTAACAGCAACAACAGGGTGCGGTCTCATCCCAATTCTGGTCTTATCGACCAGCAGTGTCGAACCCACTACAGCCATGTAGTAAGCAGTAGTTTGCGTCTCCAAAGACTGGGAACGGTGGCACAGCTTCAGTAATTCACTGACGTTTATGCTGCCGTTAACGAATAACCCTTTTCTCCGCAGCTCAGCCATCGGGTCCCCAAATAAACTGGTCAGGCCCAACTTCCACTCGGCGTCAGGAGGATCAGCAGGAAGAGCGCCATCAATACTAAGTCCTAAAATGCGTTGCACGTCGTGCAACATAATCGTCATCTCTCCCCAAGGCATGTGGAAGGTGTTGGTATCCGGCTGCCACCTCTCCACAAAGGCCGCTATAAGAGCACTATCGATGTGCTGGTGCATGACGTACGGCAGACGACCCAGCTCAGTGGTCGGTAAAACCTGGTACAGCTCATCAGACATGTCCTGCAGTCTGATGATAGAGTCCACCGTCTTCTTCCTAAGCCGACACTCTATAACTGGAGGGTTACGCTCCAACCCCTCGAAAATAACTCGCGCTATGTGCCCTCCATAGCTGGGAATCAGACAAGTGTCGACGGGGCCCCCGGGCTGGGGTGATGTAATCAGCCAGTCCGCATCAGAAGACTCTGAGCGCCTCCGCCTCCTTGGAGCCGCATCCTCAATCTGGCTGCCTCTAGCCTGATCAGAAGGTCTAGCCGAGCTATGAAGTCTACGCTTAAACTGACCGGTAGCACCCCTGATCGGATTCCATTCTACAGGCTTCCCAACAAACTCTTCCTCACCGACAGACTCGTCGTACTCAGTATCGTCCTCTGAGCCGATCGTATCACTACGCAGGCTTGTCTGCTGGTCAAGGTGAGTACGAACTTGGTCTAGCGTACTCGAACGTTGGGCCTGACTTATTCTAGCCGCCTGTTCCATCCTAGCCCTCTTAGCTGAACTAGTAACCCCTCTCTCATGGGGGTCCCCCCTTGTACTATCTTCATGAACAACAATCTGTAAGCTAAAAACTCACATACTCAAAACATGCAAGGCAAGAGTCAATTGTCTCAAAAAGGACCAAGCAAACTTTGTTTCAAGGATAATGTAAAGTCATTTTATCTAGGTAAGGTAATGTGGAAGTTACATAATTCATTTGGTACAAATAAATAGTGCCTAATTTTTTCCAAATTGAAATTGGTATTAGCCCATTCATCATCAATGTTTCCTATAGCCTATGCATCATCTTCGAGTCACAACTCTTGGTGTTATCTTATCTAACAAAGCGGAATGACTAACTAATACTAAAATGTCAATAATGCTCTTGGATCCTTTGACCCAAATCATAACATAATACTACGTCATATGTTGTGAAGACACACCAAATTTGATCACGATTTCAATATATTTTCTAACTTCAAATTATACAAACTAACCTTGTGATATCAATGAATATGTAGTATGAGTTCATCAAAAATGATGAAATCTAACAGAATTAATCTCTCATTCCAGTATGTTAAAACAAAAATTTTCAAATAAGCAAAAGACAATATAACAGACACTGAAAGGGAACAAGTCATTACCGTCTGCTTAACCATGTCATCATCATCTACAAAATACTGCCTGTAACCAAGAAGATTTACGATGTTCAGTGCCTATACTCGGAACAAATAAAGCGTAAAACTAATGTGAAAGTCCCAATTACAAAAAGAAAGAAGCACTAGCTATACTAAGAGAGCTTTACTTGACAACTGATGAGGGATTGTCTTGCAGCGGATTCGGATATGTCTGCAGAAACAAATCACAGTACATCAGAAAAAAATCTCTGTTTAGCAAGAACTAACGCTTTTTAGTTCAAAATGATAAGCCACATTTGATTTTCATTATCAAACTCATTGAGACATATTTTTCAATCAAAATGTCCTACAAATATAAATCCTAGTCAGAACCGTCTTGAATATTTTCAGGGCCAAGTGCAAAATTTCAAACGGGACCCCTAAACGATACCAATATTTTTGATAAATAATTCCTCAATAAAAGCAGAAATAAAAACACTATCTTTTTTAGTTTTCTGTTGTCAATAGTGCTATGTGCTAATAAAGTAGAGTAGGTAAACTTATTAATAAAATAAAGTAGAAGTAGTATTACATAAATGACTAAGGAAAAAAATAAATAAATAAATAAATAAAAATAAAAATAAAAATGACTAAGAAGTAGCACTAATTAGTTTTGTCAATAACACTAGAGTTGGCTCACGTCTATACCCATATATATTTAATACAAAAAATCTGAAGTGGCCCCTACAAAATGGGGGCTCTGTGCTGAAGCTCATGTTGAACATGACTATAGCCGACTCTGAACCTAGTATCCGACCAGGGCCGACCCTAGGCAGGGCTCACGAAAAAATTAGACAGATTCTACCTTTCGTATGCGTCGAGCTTGAGACAATTAAGTTGCGCACTTAACCACCAAGCCAAAGTGCTTTAATGATAAGTGTTTCATTGTTTGCTAATTAATGAATTATAAATGCACCATTATTACACAAAAAGCGAATAACATAGAGCTTAATTATAAATTAGAGCCCATGATATATTTCGTCTCGGACCCTAAAATTAGAAGTATTCTTTTATTAGTATTCCTACGTGCAAGGGGAAAGGAACTGATTCTTGGAAAGGTCCACCACAAGACAGAGAGAATTTGGGTATACTAATAGAAACGAGAATTATCCTAAACCAAATTACCAATATATATGCTAAATCCACATTATTGTTGGAAACTTCATACGCATACAGTAAATACAAGAAGCTAAATCCATTTGGTAAGCATTACTCCAGATATTCATCCAATGGGCCATATAAAATAAAAGAAGACATTCATCTAACTAATTAGCCTACAAAGTTGTTCAACATCACAAATGAAAATGATTGATAACACTTAAAAATATGAAATTTTTCCACATAAAAGAACAGAAGACATTGACAACTTAGCCTTATTTTTGATGTGGCGGATCGTGGTTCGTTTGTCGAAAGGTCATGGCTATCTTCAAATAATTTCGGATGTATTTTCAGAAATCGGAAATCGTCATTTACGGATTAAACATTACTTCTTCATATAAAGCATGAATTCAATTATATTTATCACCGAACTTTCTCTTCCTCAACCTACAGCACCAAGTACGAATGAATTGAAATTCAACAAAAGCGACTAAAACGATATAAAATAGGGTTAATTTCCCCACTTTTTGCATCAAATTTCAAAATAAAGGCATTCCAAGAAATGGACTCATACAAGATATGGGACCAAAATAACAAAAAATTCCAACAATCCACCGCGTATATATAGGCAAAACTTAAATTAAAGAAATTCATAGAAAAATAAAAAATGGTTTGAATTAAAGCCGGGAAATAAGGGAAGAAATAAAACATACAGGAAGATGAGAGAGGTTATCAGACAAGTGAGGAACATCTTCGAGAACTTCTTCTTTCACAACCTTGGGATACAAATAATTGGAATAATCAGAGGCATTGTTTTCGACGGAGGATTTGACGGCGTTATTAGACGGTGAAATTGCAGTACAGTTGGAATCTATATCCATCGCATAGCAGGATCAAAAATCAGTGAAGTTGTGTTGTTGTGAGTTGAAGGAAGATTAGATAGCGGAAATTAGAAGGAATCGGTGAAGAATGGAGAAGAAACAGTAGTGAGTTGTGAGGGATTTTACAAGTAGAAAGGAAGACGGAAGAACAAAAGTGGAGTTGTGTTGTTGGAACTTTTTTTTTAAGCTTAATTATAAAAATCATTGGGAAAATAAGAGCTTCCCAAATATTTGGAAAAATAAGTTTCTGGCCTGTTTGCAGTTACTAATTGCGAACAGATAGTTTATTGGGGCATTGATCTGAATGCTGGGTATGCTGGGTTTTGGGTTTCAGCTCTATTCGTAGTTACTAACTGCGAAAAGACCAAAATGTTGAAATAGGTCTGTTCGCAGTTCATAACTGTATGAGAACTGAATGCAAGTAAATAATGTGAGAGGGAGAAAGTTTACTTGAGACATTGACTGAATTATTGGGCCCTTTGACTTAGCTCACAAAGTTAGAGCTGGTTAACCAAATAACAATATTTGAATAAAAAAATGGAATCATTAATTAAAAACAACATTATAAATTTATAATTTGATACTTTTTAAAAATTATAGCCGTAAATATTTGTATTTTAATTTGTTTCTTACAAATTTATTTTTATGTACAAAATGAATGACGACGTCACCAGCCCCAGTTTGCTTCGTGTTAAACCCTCAGCGCCTCCACCTTCCCTTCCTAAATCATAAACCCTTCAAACAATGAAGCTACTCCTAAATCTACGCCACCACCGGAACCACCAACAACGCCGCCGTTATGCCACAAAATACACCGCTAAAATAACATCGACAACCATCGACGGCCGTTCTCTCTCCGCCCATGTCCACTCCCCCTCTCTTCCTTCCGATACTCGCGGCTTCCCTCTTCCTCGCCGTGACCTAATTTGCAAAATCACCCAAATCCTCAAATCCCCTAATTCTTCCGACCCTTTCTTTGATCTCTCTAATTACCTCCAATCCATAACGCTAACCCTAACTCCATCTGAAGCCTCTTTAATCCTAAAATCAATCCAATACTCCCCCCAACTTTCTCTTCAGTTCTTCCATTATTGTCCTTCCCATTTCCCCAATTTCCGCCATGACACCTTTTCCTATAATCGATTAATTTTTATTCTAGCCAATGCAGCGTCGTTTGGTGGGTCGGTTTGGGCTGATAAAATTCGTGCTGTGATTGAGGAAATGGAGAAAGAAGGAATTAAGGGGAATATATCGACTGTTAATATTTTAATTGGGGTTTTGGGTGCTAAGGATGTTGATTGGTGTTTTCACTTGTTGAAAAAATGGGGTTTACATCTGAATTCATATACTTGTAAGTGTGTTTTACAGGCGTATTTGAGATCTTATGATATTGAAAAGGCGTTTGATGTTTATAAGATGATAAGAAGAAAAGGGTTTAAGTTGGATATTATTCCTTTTAATATGCTCTTGGATGCTCTTGCCAAAAATAATAAGGTAATGTGGTATATTTTTATTAATAATTATTTTTGATGTTAATATCGGTTTTTAATGATTCAAAACAATCAAATTTCACATAGCCTCCCCTTCCCTCGGTGTATCATGTAATTCAAAAAAAAAAAAAAAGATTCAACATTGTCATTATATCTGTTGTACATTTCTTGAATTTCTACTCACTGATTCTGAACGCTTTTTAAGCTAGCTTGAGGCCAAGTGCAGAGTGATTTTCTTGAAAAAATATGGGTTATTAGAATTGTTTGATTAGTTTTGTTCTTTCATAGGGGATTCAAGTTGATGTATGCAATCGTCAGTGTTATATGTACTGAGGCAGTAGAGTTTTTCTTTGATGGTTTATCATGGAGTTTGCTTTACAATTTTTGGACTAGATAATTGAATGTTTTGGGTGTATTCATATAGGAAGGTTATAAGTATGCTATGATGGCAAAGTTTGACCTTGCTATGGGATTTAAACTTGTATCAAATGGTGTGCAAATGTAATTCCAGGTTAGTGACCTGAACCAACTTGGAGTTGAAGTAAATTTAAAAATCTGAATTTTGAACAGTATCCAAAGTTAATATAACTCACAATGGTGGATACCTGACTGAAAACCCTTTCACCACCACTTCCCCCACCCCCACCTCCAATGCACTAACAAACAACACATGCGTCCCACCTCTCCCTTTGACCGTTGACCGCCACGTCCCTCACCCTCCCCCCACTTCAACAATACCCATGGAAACCCCCACTGCAACCACCCCTACCCTCCCTTACTATTCACCCCACCGCCTCCCCTTCCGTGACACCCACAAGTGCAGCAAGAACAAACACAAACACAATATACACCCAAATGGTTCATGTTAATGACGCTGGTACGGGTGTTGGGGGTGTCTCAAATGGAGGCAAATTGGTTAGCGACTAGGATTTTTTATTGTGGTTTAAGGATGGCAAACGAAAGTGGTGGTGCTGGGATTGGTGCTGGTCGGTGGGAGGCAGTTTTAGGGGAAAGGGAGTCGTGTGGGAGGGGGATTTCAGGGGAGGGAGGGTGGTGCTGGGATTGGTGGTGATTGCGACCCGAAGTACTTTATCTTTACTCCAGCGTAGACCCAAGGTTCACCAATCTAAATTGAACTTAACCAAAAACCTACCAGGACCTGCAAAAATCATTGAATGTACACCTCATTAAGTACGAGTCCATTGCTATTTATTCTCTGTATTACATGGATTATTTAAAATATGGTTCGCAAAAGCACATTTTTCGTCTTACCCCTCTGGGATAAGGAGAATCAATTGCAAATTATGATAATCTTAACTTGTTTTACCACTGTAGTTTCATAGGGATTTTGTGGACTGCTGATTGAAGCATGTTTGGTTTCTATTTCAACTTTTGAACTATTTTCCTTATATTGGATTCTGATTCATTTATAATATCTGTCAAAACTGCATGGTTTTGTTTTACCCATCTCGGGCCCAAGTCCTAATGATCTGATATACAGCTCTCTACAGGCTGATCAGGCTTACATGGTTTTTGAGGACATGAAGAGGAAGCATTGCGAGCCTGATGAATATACCTACACTATCATGATTAGAATGACTGGCAAGATGGGCAAGCCTGATAAGTCCCTGGCCTTATTTCAGGACATGCTAGGGAAGGGCTTTGTGCCAAATACAATAGCTTATAATACGATGATTGAGGCGCTTGCTAAAAATCGAATGGTTGATAAAACAATTTTTCTCTTTTCGAAGATGGTTAAAAACAATTGTCGCCCCAACGAGTTTACATACAGTTTGATTCTCAATGTTCTTGTCGCAGAAGGACAACTTGGTAAACTAGATGAGATTGTTAATTTATCAAAGAAATATGTGACCAAGTCAATATATGCATATCTAGTGAGGACACTCAGCAAGCTGGGGCATGCAAGTGAAGCGCATCGCCTATTTTGCAATATGTGGACATTTCATGATACGGGAGATAGGGATGCTTTCTTGGCCATGCTGGAAAGCTTATGTAATGCTGGCAAAACTGTGGAGGCCATTGATTTACTAGGTAAGATTCATGAAAAGGGGATAAGCACTGATACTTTGATGTACAACACAGTATTCTCTACTCTTGGCAGGTTAAAGCAGATTTCCCATCTTCACGATCTTTATGAAAAGATGAATAAAGATGGGCCTGCCCCAGATATTTTTACTTATAATATTTTGATATCGAGTTATGGTAGAGCTGGAAAAGTTGATGAAGCAGTCAAAATATTCGAACAGCTTGAGGAGAGTGATTGTAAACCCGATATTGTTTCATACAATTCTTTGATAAATTGCTTGGGGAAGAATGGCGATCTTGATGAAGCTCATATGAGGTTTCGGGAGATGATAGAGAAGGGATTGAGTCCTGATGTTGTCACTTACAGCACACTCATTGAATGCTTTGGAAAGACGGATAAAGTCGAGATGGCCAGCAGGCTGTTCGATGATATGGTTGCGCAGGGATGCAGTCCTAATATTGTTACATATAATATCTTACTTGATTGTTTTGAGCGGAGTGGGAGAACAGCAGAAGCAGTAGATTTGTATGCTAAACTCAAACATCAGGGTTTAACACCTGATTCTATTACTTATTCCATTCTTGAGCGGCTGCAAAGTGGTTCTCTTAGGACACGTAGGATTCGTAAGCAAAACCCAATTACTGGATGGGTTGTTAGCCCTTTACGGTGATGAGATATGGAATGGTTCCAAGGGCCTTGCTCGTTTCTATGATTACTGTCTGAGTCTTCTAGCTGGACACTTAGAAGGTGAGAAGTTACTATGCACGAGCACTGCAAGAGCACTGCACGAGCACGACAATCACTCTATAGATTTCTCGAGAGATTATTTTTATTTGAATGAACTTTGAATTCTCGGTTGACATCTTACTTATGCAGACTGGTGTTCTGGCACATGATATATCTGGGTCTGTTGATTGTTCGAGAAAGATTCACTCCTGGTCTTCTGCACTGTAGCCTTAATAAGCTGGTATTCATGGTTGCACCTTCATTTTAGAGAGATATTTGAGTGTCAGCTTATCTGCTCAACAAAGTAAAGGGTAAATGGCTAAATGCCTGTTTGATTCTAAGTTGTTGTTGCATTGGCTGATTGCCCTTGAACGTTTTTTCCATTCAATTTATGTATCATGACACCTTTGTAAAGTTAAAATTTTGATGTAGAATTAGGTGTTGTTTCAATTAGAGCACTTACAACTTTTCGTAGGTAAAGGTCTTGGGGTTGGATTCTCTCCTAGCCTTTCTGTTTCATTAGTGTATCCTGTTCTTGTAATCTAAAAAAAAATGTATACAAATTATTGTGAGAAACGATTTTTTCGAGAGACATATTAGATATATGGGTTAAATAGTTCAACTAATATATACTTCCTTCGTTCTGAAATACTTGCACTTGATTGTGTTTGTGACAGGGTGTGGGAAAATGTCACTATTACGGAGAAAGTATTAAAGAAAAAACAACAATGTGGGTTGGGTATTTGTTTTGAAGTGGTCTCACTAGACTAGTTGAAAAATATTTAGAACAACGTTTTAAAACTTTTTTCATACAAATTTAGAGTCTAAACTTTTATCCCTCATTATTTTTCGTTGAAGTTTAATGTTTAAAGTCACAATTCATTGGTTCAATGATTGATGCATCTTGTAGTTTTTTAGTTTATGAATATCATGAATAACTTAAACCCTAAAACCAAGTGGGATAAGTTTATGAATATCATGAATAGCTAGTTTAAACTTAACTCGCTTGTTTTAGGTCAGATTCAAATGGAGGTCTCATTTCTTTACATGCTTTGTTATACTATGATTTTTTTTAATAAAACAAGCTCATATGTAGTTTAGGTAGTGTTTGACAACAACATCATCATCATATCCAGTGTTCCTGCACATAGATACTCTATGGTCAGGGTCCAGGGAAGGAAAGTCGACGGCGTCTCATACCCATAAGGAGAGGGCGGTCATAAGAGTCCTTCGGCTCTAGAGGAGTCTTCAAGGATAGGACCTGCAAAAATCCGAAAATAAACCTGCATCTTACACCCACGTTAGCTAGCCAAGCATAGGGATCATTTAAAAATTTATAAGCGATATAGGTAAAAAAGGCAGTGAATAACAATGACGAAAGACACAGAACAGTAACAAACTAGTCTAGTAATCTAGAACGTGAATAAGGCGCCGCCATGTGGCTCTATCCCTGATCAGGTCCTTAGAGAGGTGTATTTCGAGCAGGTCGTTGTTAATCTGCTCCTCCCACGTCTTCTTAGGTCTTCCCCGACTTCTCTTGCCCTCCACTATGATGCGTTCAATCCTTCTTACTGGGGCGTCATGGGTGCTTGTCTACTAGGAAATCTTTTATCACAAAGCACCCCAGTCGCTGCTCTCCACTTGAGCTAACCTGTCTGTATACGTTTAGCAACGTCACCCTCAATCTTGCCAATGTTCTGAATTACTGGACCCAGATGTTTGAACTTGGACGTGCATGCAACAGCTTCTCCCCTGAAGGAAACCTCTGGCTCCCCTATCGATTCTGTCCCACTAAAGTTACATCGCATGTATTCAGTCTTCGAGCGACTTATGCGCATCCCCTTGACAACATAAAATTCATTTGAAAATAGGAAATTCAAATTTGGTATTCAAATTCATTAATTGTAAATGACACCTAAATACTTGGAATTTGCTAATTTTATTATTTGACCCATTTTACATTACTATTGAACTTTTATGTAGAATTAATCAATTTCACATTTCCAATTTCAAGATTCGCCAAACATAGTATTTGGGCCAATTCAATATTTGGAAAATAATTCCAAGTTGCTAAACATACCATTAGGGACTTTCACTTCATCAATATTCCTATATACTAAGATAGTGACATTTAGACTCTCGAAACTCTCACATAAAAAGTCAAATATAGCAATATCAGTCGTTGAAGGTTGATGATTGAAGATATTGAAAATGGGCAAATTAAATACATTAGGTAGTTGTTTAGCCTTTTAGGTGCACAACACAGGACACAGGTAAAGCAATGAGCACGCAATCAAAGTTACTGTATATATATATAGGCTTAGGGTGCTCATTTAACTGCACAATCTGAGCCTTTCTTAACATCCACTCATTTCTACAAATGTTTGTGGCTGGGGATTTGGGTATGGGGATCTTCTGAAGGCTCCTGACTCATGCTCGTTTTCTCTATCAATGCTCTTTGCAAGGCTGGCCCTGCATATTTTGAAGCCCTAAGCGAAATAGTACATTAGGATCCTGAGCGAAATAGCACATTGGAGCCTTTTTTCTTTATAATTTATAACCTATATGAGTCTTGTACAACTATTAATTTATGCTTTTTGACATGGAATCTTGTGCGACGGCCCCTCTTGCCCACCGTTTGGGCCGGCCCTGGCTCTTTGCATAGTCTAGATACATAATTTAGCTATCTCCATTCACCACTCATATGGTACTAGCTTCACATGATGAGCCCAACACCAACTTCAATTATTTCATATATATATATATATATATATATATATATATATATATATATATATATATATATATATATATATATATATATATATATATATATATATATATATATATATATATATATATATAAAGAAAATAAAGTTTATATGAGAACGGTGACAACATAATCTGAGTTGTTGAACAAAAATAATACACAATGCACGGAGAGTACACTCTTTGTCTTTATTAACTATTTTGTACTATTGGTTTGTTGTTTTATCAAGAGCAAGTGGAACATATTTAGATCATATAAGTTTGAGGAGAAAATTGAAAATAAATTTTATAAAATGTGTTAAATCATTGTGAAACAGGAATATTGATTGTGGGTTTTGAGACTTCTTATTAGATCGTTGGTTGACTTTTGAATTTGCAAATGTAAAATATATAGTAATAACTTTTAAATTAGTCCAAAAGTTGACTATTAAATAAAATTAAAAATCTATTCTGAACAACTTAATTGTAAATTAGTTGTCTAGTTGACTATTGGTATGCTGAATAATATAATCTCAAATAAATAACCGACATACAATATCTAATAATCAAAATTTCTATAAATCAATATTTACATTCGTATTATATGTCAAACTTAACAATTAGTAAATAAAACCAGATAATAAACTAAATAAACCAACTAATTAAATCTACCAAGTCAACAATAACTATTTAAAAGACCCATCATATTTTTTTAAAAGACTAATAAGAAAATAAGACTAAAAAAGTTCATATATTTCTTTCCGCATCTCATGCTGGTTTGGCACGACAAAACGATTTTAGGAAGATCTTCTCCCTGTAAGAAGACAAGCAATATGGTAAGAGTACTCTTTACTTTTCTCATTATAGTCCTTTTACTTGTATATTTTTTTGGAATATCTCATGAAATACTCTTCTGTTCTATAGAATTTGTTGAATTTTTAATTTGTATTAAATTTTTATTTTTCATTGTCTAATTTATTTTACAGAAGTTTCAAATCAATCACCGTGGTTTATAAATCGCCACAAATAGAGAAAACAAAAACTAATAAAATAAACAAAATCAAAAAAATTAAACTAAAATGAAGAAAATTGACATTAATAAGGAACCTTTTGTTTATCCGCTGTGAATAATATAACCTTTTGGTTATTTTCTAATAATCTAATGTTTGCCCTAAGTTCGTTGTGATTTGTGAATAATACAACCTTTATTTTAGTTTACTAGCAACATACTCTATTATTATCTATTATTAGTGATACGGTATGTTGTGGGCAAATTTATCACAAAAAATTGAATTATTAGAAAATAATTCAAGAGTGAGATTATTAATAACAGATGAGTGAAAAAGTTAGATTATTAATGTCAATTTTTCCAATTAAAATCATAAAACTATCAACCTACCAATTCCTACCACATAAGGGTCATCATCATGCCCATTGTATCCCGTTCATAGAAAGCTATGATCATGGTCTGGGGAGGGAAGAACGATGGCAAACTCATACCCATAGAGGAGAGTTCGATCAGAGAGTCTCCCAGGCTCCTACCACATAAGGACCGTTATTTACTAAGACTTTCTCATTTAATTTACTTCACCCTATTTTCTTTGAGGAAGTTTTAGTAAGTAACGGTGATTTGTGAAGTTAACAAATCAATAGGATGAGAGTTTTGTAATTTTAATTTACCTTTTTGATTTTGTATACTTTATTATTATAATTTTTGTCTTTTTATGGTGATTTACTACAAATCATGATTATTAATTAGGAGTAATAAATTTGCTTTTTACTGATGGTCCAACAATTTACTTTAATCGCATCAACAAATTTATATATTTTTTTTAATTTTATTCACTTGTGTAATTTACCCCACAATCTAACATCATTTTCATTCATAAGCTAATTAATAAGCTATTAGGAGTACGTATCGACTATCAAATGATAAGATATCGTGAATTACACAATTTTCAAAATGTTACAATGTGAGAGTATATAGCATATCGGCGTGAGGTCTTAATTATTAGTTTTTGTTCTTGGTTGAGTTGGTTGAGACCTCATAATATGTTAAACACTTTAACATACTAGCTAGATAATTTTATACTCATTTCGTAATTATAAGAGGAAAGACTCCAATAACTCATTAACTGTATACAACTATACACGATCTTTAATTTAACAATTATGTGTGACAAACTGCCGAGGGACTCCTTTTGGCCACGCTTGCCTTTATGGGTATGAATTGTCGCCGTCCTTTTCTGTCCAAACCCTGTCCATAGTTTTCTTTTCTATGAGCGGAATACACTGGGTAGGATGATGATGATATGTGTGACAAACTATTCCAACATATAGTCATGTTAGTTTTGGAAAGGACTTTTTAGCCTTTGGGACCATCTTAATCTTTGTTTCAACTTTAAGGTGAAGAACCTTCCAGAAAATTTTTGATTAGTGATGTTGCATTACAAGCATGCAATTCCTTAGAGGAACAACGTCAAAGGGTTTTAAATCACCTATGTTGGCTGTTAATCTAGGTTAAATAGCTAATTGACTCTCTCATCACTTTTTCCTTTTAACTGAATACACGAATTAAAAGACACGCATGACAAAAAACAATAAACAATTCTAGTATTTTATCACTACAACATAATTCACTTTAATTCACTTTAAGAGGATATATAATAAAACATTTTATTTAAATGTTAGCTATTTTTAATTTCTAATGGTATATATAGGGGTTTTAGTGCATTTATCAACATAATTAAAAAACATACTAAAATTTTTTGCAACATTGAATCTAGTGTCATTTCTCTTAAATGTCATCATAGTCTATAGTAACAATTACATACTCTAACATGCCCCAAAACACATGCTCCCTCAAAAGAAAACTCTTTAGGCTTGAATTGTTGATGCAACACTTGTCATCCTCGTATCTAGCGTTGATTATTTCACTTTAAATGAGGGTGTGATTGGGATTTGACTCCGTGATGTCTTATCACCCTGACTTCTGATACCGTGTCAAGAAACCAACTCAACCTAATGCTTAACTTGATGGTTAAGGTCCCCATATATATTTTGTACTCTAACAATAGTAACTTCTACTACGTATTTCACTAAAGGCCAAAATAAAGTGTCACTAAATCACTTTATAGTGGTATTCAAAATAAAAATTAACAATTATAACACTAAAATATATAAATTAGTGACATACTACCTCCTATTCAGCTCAAATGTCCCATTTGACTTTTTGGTACTATTCACTCATGACTCTTAATTTGTATTTTACTCCTAATCTATAAGTTAAAACATAGTCATGTGGGATCTTGTTTGATTCGTCTCAATACAAGGATTATTAATATCAAATTTTTTTAATTTTTATTTAAGAATATTTTGAGATATTAACGGTTAAAATGTTGCCTCGGCAAGTGTGAGAAAGTCAAATGGGACATTTAAGCTGAATAGGAGGGAGTATTTTTCATGTCACTATATGTATGTCACTATTTAAAAATATAAGGGAAATTCCACGTGGTAACCCTGAGGTTTTGGGTTTTCCACGTGGTAACCAAAACTTTGAAAAAATCCACGCGGTAACCCTGAACTTTACGTAAATGTTTCATTATGACCTTTTTGTTGATAAAAAGGTTAGCAAACGTTAATTTTGAAGCTTTATTACTGTTGTATGCATATTTATGCGACTCACAATTTTAAATGTCATCTGTTTGAACCTTTTTTCCCAAAATATAAATCTTAAATCTATCATTATTCATCCAAATCATATTTTTTTTCCAAATCCAAAGATGGTAGAGTTAGGGTTTATATTTTGGGAGAAATGATTGAAATTGAGGGCATTTAAAATGATAAGTCACATATATAGATGTACAACAACTTTAAAGCTTCGAAATTAATGTTTTCTAACGTTTTGCTAACGTTTAATGTGCAAAAAAGTCATGTTGGAATAATTTGGTAAACCTCAGGGTTACCATGTGGATTTTTTAAAAGTTTTGGTTACCACGTGGAAAACCCAAAACCTCAGAGTTACCACGTGGAATTTCCCAAAATATAAATTAATGACATATCTACCACCATAAAAAGCGACTTGAGATTTAAAGAGTAAAAACGCCGGAGTATCTAGTTATAAAATGAACTAAAGGCCCCCAGAAGGATCTATTGATCTTGTATTTAAAGAGAAATGCCAATAAGGTCATGCCAAAGATCTCCCTTTCTTTAGGATTATTTGGACCCATAAAAAAAATGCATTGAAAAGTAGGGCCAACTAGTGGCTTTGCTTTGATATGGATCATTTTGGCTACTGCTTTGAATTATATCGACATAAATATTTTTGCCTTTATAGCCAAGGACATTCCTAACATTTTTGTGCCATTATTATTATTTGTGGTGCACCAACTAGCTAGACAACCATTCATGTCCATGTTACCACTTTCTTAGTTATATTTTAGTTGATTAACTTTTACTTTTGCATCATTTTTTATATTAATGATCTTATTCTATTTTTAACTTATTTTATTACGGGTTTATTTTCTCTATTCATCTGATCTAGTCTCATATTTCATCCACTATACCCAGTGTATCCTGTCCATAGAAAAACCATAAGCTGGGTTTGGGAAGGAAAAGATGGTGACAACTCATACCCAGAAAAGAAAGTGCGGCCAACTCAACTAGAGAGAAAACAAGAAAAGTTCCTGCAATGAAAAGAACTGTGTGAAGTTGAAGCCACCTTCGCAAGCCTGCACCTAAATAATAATAATAATAATAATAATAATAATAATAATAATAATAATAATAATAATAATAATAATAATAATAATTCATCCAGTCATCCACTACTGTACTGCTTAATCTAAATTCCAAGCTATATAAAAATATTGCGTGCAACTTAAAATATGCAATATATCATATAGGAACGGATGAAGTTTAAAAACTCAACATTAATTGAATTACATTGTTTTTTTCGAACGTAGGTATTTCTGGACCTGATCTCTTAAGTCTTAACCAAGCTCATATGAGACGAAACTTAAGACTTAAAATTAAATCGGGTATAAAAATACCTACGTTCCTAACTTGCTACAAAGCTCATATAGTATCAGAAGTTAGGGTGACAAAAGGTCACATGTTTGAATCTCAACCACCCCTCATTATATTTAAAGTGGAAAATTTAGCGCCATATATAAGGAGGGCATGTGCTGCATCCACACTTCTTACCCAAAGGGCTTTCGTGTGAGGGGGCGTGTTAGAGTACGTATATAATGTATATCTTGGGGCACAACCATTAACTTAAACTTTTGGTTGAGTTGGTTCCTTGATAGTTTTTGTGGTGATTGATTTTGAAAAGGATCCATTATAGAAATTTTCATGTTACATGATTTTTTGAAGGACATGTTACATGCATGATTTAGTTATATATCTAATTAATTAAAAGGTTAATTATTAGTAATTCAGTATAAAGCTACTCTTAAGTCTTAACCAAAAACATTTAAAAATTCCAAAAATCTTGAACGATTACCATGCAATTATTCCATTTCACTGCAAACATGAAATAGTATTTTATAATGTGTTTTTTCGACTATGTATCTTTATTCAGAAGGTTTCATGAGAGATCGTCTATGGTAAAGATGACTCTCTCAACAGCCCAGCCCAATGGCTGACATAACTATTCAGTTACTCATTTAATAAAGGGGTCGACCCATATTTATATTATAGACGATCTATAACAAGAATTTGTGATCTTTATTTTATTTTATCAATGCACATTTAAAAAAAGTTAGCACATAATACAAATGTCACAATTTTTTGTTGGTAAAAAATATATTTAGTAATATTATAAGTATTCTTTTGTTAGTAAATCAGAACAAATCCTGCATTTTGGAGCTTTAATTTCTAACTAAGTAGGTGTCCTTGCAAAAAAAATAATAATAATAAAAATCATAATTATTATGAGAAACAAAGCTATGTATACTTAAATATTTTAGTCTAGTCTAGGATATAATAAATAGAGAAATAAAAATACTTAATCTATGTCTCTTTTGAATTTTAACACTATTTATTAATTACTCAAGTTGCATTGTATTCTATCTAAGTTATAACATAGTTACGTGAGATCTTATATAATTTATTTCACAAAGATTATTAATATCAAATTATTTTTATTCAATTATACACAATAAAAGATATTAAATAATAAAAATAGTAAATTACTAAATATGTCTAGTCAAGTAAAATAGTACCTAGACGAAATAGGAGGGAGTATTTAATAACAAACCCTTCATACAAATTATAAAATACGCATGTGATTTTTCGACCACACGAAAAAATTATTAAGTTGTGAGTTACAATTTACAAATGAAGAAAATTATTATTTAAGGAATTCTAGTATTATTAGGAACATATAATAATGAATATGATACTAGGATTTCTTAACAAAATTGTACAATATAAGAAATTTTCTCCTATAATATGACCTTTTTTCTTTAAGCTCTTTCCTATAAATAGCACCTCTAGCCATAAAAACTAGCCATCAACTCAATTGTTATGATGAGAAAACATATACTCTCTCTCCCAGTTTAAATCAAACATAAAATTATTTTTTAAGAAAAAAGTGAATGATGGTAATAAATGAAAAGAGATAATAAATTACGTGATATATGGATGAGATTAAAAGGAAGTTGTGGAGTCATAGTCAAAAAATAGAAATGATATAAATTAAGTGTGACGGATCAAAATGAAAAATGCTGCAAATTAAATGGAACCGAGAAAGTATACTCCTATTTTAGATGGAGGGAATGATAAATATGATATGATGTTCTTGGAAAACCATATGACATGGAAGATCCCTTATTGGGAGTTTATCAAAGAAGAAAAGGCTTGCATAGGAGGCAAAGTGGGCAACATTGCCTTCTCTATTTGAGAACTTCCATAATTCTGTTGAGGAGACAAATGACCACATTATGTGGGAATTTTTAATCATCTTATCTTTGTCCAAGAGACCATCAATTCCTATTTTTTACATACAAAATATAATTATTGACCTAAAAAGTATATTTTTAATTCCTAAAGTTTAACCAATTTTAGGAGACAAAATTATTTCTTTTATACTTATTTATATAGACAATATGCCTTATTATCCGCTTATGGATTGGTATATAGGAGGGACAAAAAGCACTTTGAATTAATAAAGATAATAATTAATTGATTAATTAATTAATTAAAAATGGAAGCACACGAATGAAGTAATTAATACAAAAAGGACAAAACGACTTTCTATGGAATCAAAATTGATAAAATCTATCTTCAAGTAGATGCCCTAATAGTCAATTTAAGGAATATTCTTAATTAATTGACTTATTTATTTGTAATTGTTAGACGAAACCTTTGTCATTTTATTACTAATCACAAAAAAGGGAAATTAAAACACTCAAACATAGATAGGTCATTGTGGGAAAAATTACAATTAATTAACATATTATCCATTATCAATGTCTCAAAACAGGAGATCCAAGGCAGAAAATGGGGAATACTATAAAATGTTTATTAAAATAATTAATAACCTTCAATTTTAAGTTAGCAAAACCCTAACACAACTCAAGATGAACACATAGCTAGCATAGCTTCAAGCTTAACTCTCATCGCTACTCCAACGCTAGCTATAAGGAATCAACTCAACTAAATGCTTAATAAACATGAAGAAAGGTCAGGAATTTGGTTTATATCTTATTCACCCTTCATTTTAAATAGAAAATATTTAACATCGAGTATGAAAAAAGTGTGTTTTATCCACAATTATAACTCAAGAAGAGGCATTGAAAGTGTATAATTGTCAAGGAAACAACTAAATCGAAAGCTTAAACTCATAGTAGAGACCCAAGTATATGTGATACACTATAACACACACCCTCACACGAGAGCCCTTTGGGCTAGAGGTGCGAATGCAACACATGTCATTTTCATACCTACCGCTAAATATTTTACTTTAAATGAAGGTGGTTAAGATTCAAATCCGTTACCTCTAGTCTCACTGCAAGTTTAGATCATAAATTAGGTTCAAATTTTACCCCTTTATTCACACTTCTAACCAAAAGCTACATATAGTTGAGATCCAAAGATATGTTATATACTCTATAACAAGTCCCCTCACACGAGAGGCTTTTGACTAGGAGTATAAATGCAACACATATCATTTTCATACCTGACACTAAATATTCTACTACATGAGGGGTGGTTGATATTCAAACTCGTTAGCTCTTGTCACACTGGTTTACATTCCACTTAAGCTACGTACATACTAAGTGAAACTTTTAGTTGAATTGATTACTTGACGTACACCTACACTTAGAAGCTTAGATAGACGGCAACTCATACCCATATAGGAGAGTGCGGTCAAAGAGTCCCTGGCTCAAAAGAGTTTTCATGAGAGAGAAACCTACAACTATTCAAAAGCCTACAACACACACCCACGTTAACCATACATAGTAATCAACTAACTAAAAATACACAACAAAGAGAATATCATACATCAAATATCCACATATATACATAGAGAATCATTTATTTCATATATAGATAGATTTGATCATGATTAGCAAATAAAGTTGATATTTAATGAGAAGAAATAAAAAAAAGTATATGAAATGAAATCAAAATTAACTTAATGCCAAGAAGAAACAGAATAAAGAGGGCAATTCTTCCAACCAAGTAACAAACAATTGGAATTAAGAACCTGAAGCTGATACCCTTCCGAAGGGTAATGAAGTCTAAGCAATAACTTAGCTTGTGACACTGAAAATGGACTTAATCCCAAACTTTTAAACCCACTACTTCTCATAACCACCTCCCATGACTCATACTTCTGGTGTCTCTCCCTTCTCCTTTCCCCTTCCTCCCCAACAACATCCCTTATCTCCTCCCCCAACCACCCTTCTTCCACCGCCGCCCTTTCCTTACTTTGTGGAGGAATCGTAGCTTCTAGAGACTCATACATCCCCCCATAATGTTCCAATGCTTCCACAAACCTTCTTAAAAATAATGGGTGGTTATGATCTGCTTCTATTTCTCCTATTGTTAACACTCTAGGGTTTAATGTCTTCATTCTTGAAAGGAATCTTCTTAAAGATCGTGTATCATATTCTTTTATAAGTCGGTGTAGGTAGTCTCCACAGTTAATTGCTACACCTTCCTCCACCTGATCACATGATCTAATCATGATTGCTTGAGTTACTGCTTCAGTATGATCAAATTCATCCCCGTCTTCAAGAACGAGGTTATAGAACTCAAACTCTAACCCTAATGATTCGGCGAATTTTCGGAGACGGGTTCCGGTTTTTTCTAAATGGGCCGGGTCTGGACCGGCTCCAGTGATCCGGATTCTTGGAGGAATACGCCCTAAAGTTGTGGATCTTTCTTTGATGGATTGTAAAAATGGCGGCCATTGAACACCATGCATGATATCCATGTCAAGAATATGAATTAATGGAAAACCCTCCATTGATTCTAAGATTGCTTGATTTGCGGTTAGATGGGTGAATCTAATAAAGGGTGTAATTTGATTTAGCGAAAGATAAGATGAATATGATCTTGTTCTTATTAATGGCGGTCTTGGGATTGGTGATAGGGTAAGATCATGGTTAACAATGGCGGCATTATTGTTACAACGATTTAAACGTTGGTTTAATGCTTTGATGAAATAAAAAACGAGTCTTTCGGTGGCGTCGCCGGATTGTGAGGCGAAATCGGTGGAGAGTAGGGTGAGGAGACGGCGGGCGGAGGTGAATTCCGATCGAGATATTAATTCGGCACATGTTACTAATAATTGACGAGGATGAATGAATGGAAAATGGTTTGTTATAATAGTTGAAGGAACTAAAACCGAAGACGAAGGAATTGACGAATTATTATTAGTCGTATTAGTATTAGTATTCGAAGGGATGAGATTATGATGGTAATCTAGAAAAGATGGTGGTGGGTGAAGAGGTGGTAGATCCAATGGTGAAGATTGCTTGTGATCTTGGTGATGATCTTGATGATCTTCCTCAGAGCTATATGAGGAAGAGCCTAGCATATCTTGCCCTAGCTAGTCTTAGCTAGCTAGATTATGTTTTGGTAGAGGTAAATATGGAAACAAATTGGTATACTAGTGGGGATGAATTTTGATGGAAGGATCAAAGAATAAAAACCCTAGTAGTATTAATATTAGTATTATTATACATGAAAAATATGGGGTATGTGTGAAATTTTTTTGATTTTTATTTTTGGGTATTTGATGTTATGGCCTTATGGGAGGATAAGAAAAGAAAAGATGTAAAAAGAGGGAAAAGATGGTAGGATGTATTAAGGGAATAGGAATAGGAATAGGAATAGCAATAAATGGAAGTAGGGGGAATTAAATGCAAAAGATAAGGATAGAAGTAAGTCCAAAAAATGTAGCAAAAGAGAGGAAGGAAGTGGCAAAAGGAATAATAGAGAGTTGTTGAAATTGTGGGATTACTAGTTGATACTCATGAAGGAAAAAGAGGAGATAGAAAGAGAAAGAGATAGAAAAAAGGGGAAAATGAAGGAGCAAGTAAAGCAGCTGGAACAAGTTTTGGTTCGCTTTCTTACGCTAATTGGGAAAAAGGATATGTGGTGGGTGAGTGAGTAGTGAGTGAGTGAGTGAGGAAGTCAGTGATGAGTGAGAGAGTACATTCGTGCAATTGGCATCTATCAACTATAAATAAGAGCTTAAGTAGATTTATCTATCTATCGGGTAAGCTATTTACTACTAATAGTAATTATAGCTAATTTTTTGAGAGACTATCTTTTACACTATGTTTGGATAGCAAATTAGGAAGAGAAGGAAAAGAAGAGAAAGGAAAGGGAGGTATAAGGAACAAAAGTGGATATTGTTTGTTTAGAAGGGAAGGTAAGAGAAAATGAATGAAATTGTTTTCCTTTCAAATCTTTCCTCTTTAGGAGAGATTGTCTTCTTAACAAAACTTGTCCAAATTTTCCTTCCAAATCCCTTCCCTCTCAATTTGTTATCCAAACAAGGAATATCTCCTCCCTCCAAATCCCTTCCCTTCCTTTTCCTTCATTTCCTTCAATCCAAACACACCCTTAAGGAAACGTATTTCAAGTTCAACCTATTAAAAATTAATGTCTACTTATCGTATTCTTAATGTCTACTTACATTATCTTTAATTCTTAATTATTGTATCTTTAATGTTTAATTTTAATATCATTAGTGTTTACTTAATTATATTATTCTTAATGCATACTTACAATATTTTAAAAAATATATAATAAGTCGGGCCAATTAGAGATGGTCTCTCAAAGTGATCGTCTCTTATAAGAATTTTTGTAAATATATATTAAGAGTTAGTGGAATTCAACTGATCACTAATGACAAATACTCTTTTCGTTTTCATATGTTCTTAAATCAAAAAGTTTTTATGAACTTTAGTGTGAAACTTTATTTTGGAATTTTCATCAATCTATCTGAAAAAACATATTAATATGGGATCATGATAGATTCGTCTCAATATATATTTTCTCTAAATATCAACTTTTAGAAATTATAAAAACTCTCAATCAAATTTATTTGACTTGAGATCTGCGCAAAAATAATTGAGAAAAACAAATAAAACCAGAAAGAGTATATTTTATTTGTTTATTAAGAGTGAGTAGTTACTCAACAGGTCGATTAAGTTTTTTCTTTTAAATAACGGTGGTTTTTAGGGATTACTTGTCTTTTAATCATTTTAAATTAATTCCTATACTAAGATTTTTGGCAAAAAATAACCATGTTAATTAATGTCTATATTTACTAGTATTTTTTTTTTCTACTCCATATTTACACTCATCCTTTTTATAGGCTACAATGACATTAATTATTTGTAACATAAAGATAAGATATCTATTTCTTAGTTTAAATGCAAAACCGGTGTGTAACAACTAAAACAAAAGGGGAAAGAATGTTAATTTTCTTTGTTTTTTTATATTTGCATTCAATTGCACAAATAAATTTAAACATTGTTCTTTGCTTATGAAGTTATTAAGAACTAATGATGCGTCATTAAAACATATACGACTAAAATTTAAATGTGTATCATGATTAATTTTGTTTGATAGTTGAGAGAAAAAAAATTATATTTTAATGATGAGTCACAATACTAATAAAAAAATGAATGCAATAAAGCCACTACAACATGATTTACTTTTAGTTGCATATTTTTAACGACATTTAATTTAAATGTCGCTACTTCAAATTTCTAATAGTATATATAGATAATTTAGTGATAATTATTTAGCAGCATAATAAGAAATCCCACTAAAACTTTTTGCGATAAGATCATTTGACATTTCTCATAAATATCACTATATACTATAATAACATTTACATATGCCACAAAAGACCAAATAAAGTGTCGCTAAATCACTTTATAGTACTCCCTCCGTTCCTTTTTGTTTTTCCACCTTATTAAAACGGGTATTTTCATAAGTTTTTTCACTTTATTAGAATACTTTCCATTTTTGGAAAGTTTTCATTTCACTTTTACCCCTTAAAATCCCACTTTTCTTACTTCACACTAAGTACTATTTAATTATTTTCTCTCATACTTCCAATACAATCAATACATTACACTATTATTTAATTATTTTTTCTCTCATACTTTCAATACAAAACTAGTAGAATTAAAGTCATTTGGTACTATACAAATGTGCTTATTTGCTACTCAATTTGGAAATGCGACAAATAAAGGGGGCAGCAAATAACTATAAGCTTTTTGCTATTAATTAAAGAACCACAACAAACAAAAATTATTATGTGCGAAGAGAATCAGAGTAAATAGAAGGGTAAATAGCAGTGAAGGTTTTTCAACTAAGAGAAAAAAGAAGGGTTAAGTGCGTGACATGTGTTATAGTTTTTTGCTATTGTTCAATAGAAAAACAACACTAAGATTTTTTTATTTGCTGTTAATGTTAAAAATAGTAGCACAAAAATATTTTTTGCAGTGAATTGTCAAAACGGTAGCAATAATTACATTATTTGCTATGTTTGAGATTTAAGTAGCAAATGAATAGCCGCAAATTAGATTTATTCTACTAGTGCAATCATTACTTCTCACTACTATATAATTAAAATAACATCCACTATCACCAAAGATTTCATTTTTTTTAATCTTGGTGAAATCCCAAATAGAAACATCAAAAAGAAACATAGAGAGTAAAATTTAAAAGAAAAATCAATAATCATCACAATAGTAATTTATAGTTTTATATTACAATTTATGAGTTGTAAATGTCAGACGACATAGATTGATGAATTCTCATGTCATGTAATTACTAATTAGGTCTATTTGAAGAATAAGGAGAGTAAAACCATCATATATCACAACGTTTCAAATTTGAGATCTAATCTATAGACTATAGCAATATAAATTCACTTTATCACGCAATCAAGTATCTAAATTTGATTATTTATGAGTTATGCACAATGAATTATTATAAAATTTTAATAATATAAAAATACGCAATTAGACAATTCAAATAAAATTTTATTTAAATATATTTTTCTTACATATTAATTAGCATATATATATATATATATATATATATATATATATATATATATATAGAGGAGGGATCCATTGAGAAGGGGTCTCAAAATGAGAAGGGTGAGAAAGATTTATAGCCATTGATCTTATGAAAATCTAACGGGTGAAAATCATCTTTCTCATCGATTTTTTTCTCCATTTTATTTATGATTAAGGTTACTATGTTATAATTTTCAAAAAAAAAAAAGATTACTATGTTATTAGAAAATGATATTCTGTTATAATTAAAAGTTACTATGTTTATTTTAAAAAGTTACGATGTTCTGTATAAGATTAAGAAAAGACAGTAACTATACATAATCATAGTAACCATTATTCAAAGCATAGTATATTTTTCTAAGAACATAGTATCTTTATAAAATGTAAAAAACTGCGTAAAAAAATAAGTTGAACCACGTGCAAAGAGCTAACTAATTGAGACCATTGATATTTGATCTAGACGGATGAGATTCCTTCTCACCCTTCTCATTTTGAGACCCCTTCTCATTTGATCCTAAATATATATATATATATATATATATATATATATATATATATATATATATATATATATATATATATATATATATATATATATATATATATATATATATATATATATATATATATATATATATATATATATATATATAAAGGAAGTAGCATGTTGATGTAGTGCTTGAATTATCTAACTCACATACATGAATAATTAATTAGATTCTCACATTTAATATGACACAGTACTATAGATAAAGGATTAAGTATATTCTCTTGCCTTTATAAATTTACTACCGTCCATACATAAGCAATGATTTCACAATTTTTTTGCAGTCTCATCCACATGCATTATTCTTTTTTCATCTCATATATGTTAGGTTATGATAATTTACTAACTGTATACAAACAGGTTGGCTCAGGTGGAGAGCAGCGACTGAGGTGCTTTGTGATAAAAGATTTTTTAGTAGACTAAAAGGGAAATTCTACCGCGTTGCGATTAGGCCGGCTTTGTTGTACGGAACAGAGTGTTGGCCTGTAAAGAAGGCTTTCGAGCAGAAAATGGATGTAACAGAGATGCGCATGCTGAGAGGGATGTGTGATAAGACAAGGATGGACAGGATTAGAAATCAGGAGTTTTGGGAGAAGTTAGGGGTTGCACCTCTCTCTGCAAAGATGCGGGAGAACAGACTCAGATGGTTTGGGCATGTGCAGAGAAGCACCCATGACGCTCCACGGCTCCAGTGAGAAGGGTTGAACACATCCACGGCTCCACGGCGCCTTATTCACGTCCTAGATTACTAAACTTGTTTGTTACTGTTTTGTGTCTTTCGTCGTCGCTATTCACTGCCTCTTTTACCTGTATCGTTTATAAATTTATAAATGATCCTTATGTTTGGCTAACGTGGGTGTAAGATGCAGGTTTCAGATTTTTGCAGGTCCTATCCTTGAAGACTACTAAAGAGCCGAAGGACTCTTAAGACCGCCCTCTCCTTCTGGGTATGAGACGCCGTCGACCTTCCTTCCCCGGACCCTAACCATAGAGTATCTATGTGCGGGAACACTGGGTATGATGATGATGATGACCTTTTAAATTATTGAAGCCTGTTTAAAAGACTTTTTATAAATCAAACGTCAATCATATTATCAAAACATATATCATTAAAAAATAGGAGTATATATTTTTTAAAAAATATTTTTAGATCTTGAGGTAATTAGTTTGAGGTTAAATTATAAAACTAGGAGAAATCATGGATGAGTTTAAATAATAAAAAAATTGTATGGTCAATGAAAAATTATAAGATAGCCTATCAGTGGAGAGCTATACTAGGTAAATAAGGGTTTTTTTCTATCATTTTAATTGGATTCTCACCATTTATAGAAAGAATTAATTTTTTTTTTTTTTTTTGCACATAGGATTTTATGAAAATGTAATATGAAATAGTTTAAAAATTGAGATTTAAATCTTATGGTACAACCTTAGAAGAATAGAGACTGGGTCGTTCCTAATCCTAAACAATGAACGCAAAATCTTGTGAAAGACAATTTTTTTGAGAGATCATCTTTAATTTGGGCAGGTCCATTATATATTTTTTTAAATATTATAAGTAGACATTAAGAATGATATATGTTGACATTTAAGATATTGAAAGTAGACATTATTAAGGATACAATAAGTAAGTATTAATGATGATGTCAGGGGCGGACCCAGTAAGAGACAAGGGGGTACAGTTGTACCCCCAGTTTGAAAAAAAAATCAAAAAAAAAAAAAACTTCATTTTGAGGTCTGCAGGAGTCGAACACGGGACCTGTGAGCACAATGCAACAAGGCTTTGCCACTGAGCTGGTACTGCTTTGTTGTATTTAACATGATACAGTTTATTTTAACTGTATTTGAAACGAAGAGGTGAAAATTACACCAAGGACAAACCGTCATCTAAGATGGCGGTTATCCTTTTTTTTTTGATTTAATTTTTTTATTAAAATAAAACCGTCATTTCAAATAACGATTTATTAAAATATTTTTGACAAATCGCTACTTGAGATAGCGATTTTGTTTTTAAAACAATAAAAAAAAATTTTTTTTAGTACCATCCTACGTAGACGGTATATATGTAAATAAGTTAGATTGTTACACAAAATGAGAATTATTTTATAAATAAACAATTTTAAGGGAAAAGGTTCTCATTTTTGATTTAGTTTTTTTTTGTTAATGTCAAACTTACTTTTTTTTTTTTAATAAAGTAACTCTACTAATTTGACAATGACCAACAAGGACTTCTAGAACTAGGGAATTTTTAATTATAATATTGTCAAATTTTTAATTGATATATGAAAAAATGTATTTTAAAAATATTATAATATCGTAATTTGTTTCGCGACAATCGTATTTTTTCGTTCCCGTGATCCGCGATCGCGACCGTTTTCTTTGTTCAATCATATTTAGGGGATGTCATTTGGTTATTTTGAATGTGATTTGTTACAAAGTTTGTCAAATGATGATATTATGTGTCGTTTTCAGAATATGAAAATACGACGGAGTCAATTACCGTAATTTTAAACATTGATGTATTTTTTTAATGTTATCGTTATCGACAGCATTTGATTTTTCTATTTTTATTTAAAAAATCTTTAGATGACAACATTATCTTTGAATTTTTCACAATTGACTTGCATGAGTTGGTCAGAATATTTGAAAAAATGTTCGCCCATCGTTGACTTTGAGTTGATTAGGGTTCATTCCTTCAAGTGTCACAAGACTGCCCATCGCAAGTATTTTTATTTTTATTTTTATTTTTATTTTTAATATGGGGTTGGTTGATGGGAGGGGAGGGCTAGGTGAGATTCGTTGGCAAGACCTTGTTTGGAATTCCTGGGTCCGCCACTGTATGACGTTCGTGTTTTGTACCCCCAGTTTGAAATTCCTGGGTCCGCCACTGGATGATGTAAGTAGGTATATTAAGAATACGATAAGTAGGCATTAATTTTTAATGGGTTGAGCTTGAGAAATGTCTATCAAAGAGACAGTTTCTCAAGGAGTCCAATATCTCAACTTAGCAACATTATCAGTCTTATCACATATGACTTAGAACACCATTTATAAATTATAATAATACGGAGTATTACTTTAGTCTAATACCTCAACTCAATATGCATTTTTTATTAGATTAGTTTTTTATCAATAAAAAAATACATAACACGTCTATATCTAAAATGATACATAAATTTATCTCTCTTATTTTATCAAACACCTATAAAAAACAAAATCTACCCCAGTAAAAAAGGTCAATTTCATTTATTTTGCATTGGATCCATAAAATAGAGAAACGATTATGGCATTGCCGGATTGGCAAGAGGAAGAAATAAGAAAGGTAAGTAATACTAACTCCTGTTCATCTAAAATTTCACATTTATTTTTGACACATTATTCATTTATCATTTATAAATCATATTTTATTATTAATCTATAAGTTAAATGTAGTCATGTGGGATCTTATTTGATTTGTTTTGATGTAAAGATTATTAATATTAATTTTTTATAATTTTTAATTATACATAACTCGGTATATTGAGGATCAAATAAGAGTATTGAATAGAGTGTATAAAGTAAATGAGACATTTTAGATGAATAGGAGGGAGTAAAAGTTTACTAACTTCAATGGGAGGGTCCCATCAAAAGTACCTCAGACATGTCCCTATGGCTCAATGTCCTCACCTATATATGCCCTACTTTGTCTATACCCCAACCATCTCAATTCCATGAGATAGCTAGCTCCTAACTGCTGCTCAGCTACCTAGTTTGTACCATTCCCTTTCATTTACAACTTGTATATTTCGGCCGTTTCATAATATTTACTATTGATAGTGACATTTTTTCACATAATATGTCACACTGAGTAGCAAATATTATAGCACGGAGGAAATATTTGGTAGTCACTTTGATCTTTATTACTAGAAGTAGTAGTTGCTAAAGATAATGATATTTTTCATCATAAGATGTCGTTATCTGTTGCAACTAATAAAATTAAGAGGAATTATTTTTTTTTTTTGAATTTGTATTATTTAATAAAAAAATTCTCATAAAAAATATTCTCTTAAAAAATAGTCCCTCGGTTTCTTCTTGTTTTTCTCGTTTACTTAATTTTGCACAGTTTTCAAAGCAAATTTTAAACCTCATTATCTCTATGTACACATAATAAAAAATTATAAAAAATACATAATAAAAAAGTATACATTAAAACGAATCTAACGAGATCGTACATGGATATATTTTATTTTTTAAATGTATGTCAAAAACATTAATCAAATTTTTCTCTCCTTAATGTGGAATATTCCAAATGAGAAGAACATTAAAGAACGAAAGGAGTATTCTCTTTGTTATTATGAGAAAACATTATAGTAGTATGAATAAAAAATAGATCGACAACCTTTTTAAGTTAAATGTTGCAAACTCATGGAAAATAAGAGTTAATAAATAATTAAATGAAATATATTAAAAAGAACCGAACAATATTTTTTATCCAGTTACCTATTACTACTGATGCCTTAGATCATTAGAATTGTCGAATTACTTTTAGTAATTTCTATTTGAAATTATTTTCTGTTTGTAAGAATTTGTCTTATAAGATGATTGATTGCTTTAATAATAGACAAAAAGAATAAAACTAGATAAGATATGACAAACTAATATGATACCTGCTGTGTGCATACGTGATCATGTCAAAATATTAATTAAACTGCAATAATTTTAAAAAGAAAAAAGAATACAAAAGTTATCTATAGTGTAAACAATGTATTATATATCATCATCATCATCCTACCCAGTATATCCCGCTCATAGAAGACTATGGGTAGGGTCTGGGGAGGGAAGGACGGCGGCAACTCATACCCGTAAAGGAGAGCACGACCAAAAGAAGAGTTAACAATGTATTATATATATTAATCAATATTTTTTAGAATTGTTATTTTAAAACTTGAAATGAGCATTTTAAATTTTTGAGTAGACAGTTCCCCTAATAAAGAGTGTCCTCAATAGCCTACCAATATACTTCATGAGCATGTTTAAGATGCCTAAGATGGTGGCAAAACAAATAGTTCATCTGCAACGACGATTCTTTTTGGGAGTATCCACTAATGGCCATCTATTGCCTCCTACAGTCAAGTGGTCCTCTATTGAGCTACCAAAGCAGTTGGGTGGATTGGGGGTAGGAAATATACTGCACAAGAATCTTGTACTCCTCTTCAAATGGTGGTGGAGGTTCTCAGGGGCGGACATTACGCTATGGAAAAGGATTCTAATCTCCATCTACAACATTAAGGGTTTGAAGGCTTCCTCTAATTCTTTTGGCTGTATTAAGAGTGGCATGTGGATGCAGTGGAAGGCCTTGGTTCCTCGTCGGGTCAAAGGTAAACTATGGAGCCTTACATTGGGTTGTGTCCTATGGTCTCTCTGGTTTGAATGAAACAAGATTAAGTTTTAGAGTGGCACTCTTGATTTTGATCACCTGGTCTATACTGTGAAGGTCCGGGTGGGTGTCTGGGCTAAAGAGCTTCTGGGTCAGGATATTGCCCCTCTACATTGGTGATGGAGACAGAGGTAGTAGGTGTAGTCTCAGCTAGTGTAGGTGTGTCTTGTGTCCACATGGTGTGTAAGGTGATCCCCACCCCTTATGATTTGCTGCTAGGAAAGGTGTGTAGATTGTAGCCCCTGGTGTGTAAGGTGGTCCCCGCCCCTGATAGATCTTTAATCTGCATAGCCCACCCCTATGCGCTGTTCCTGGGTGGCCTAATACTTGACCCCTAAATCCAATGGCTTTTTCCCCTCGCGGGGTTTTTTATGCCGGAGGTTCTAGGACCCTTAAGTATCAGTGTGATTTATGTTTTTTCAGTTTTATACAATTCCTAATTTGCAAAAAAAAAAAAAAAACTTGAAATAATAATTTTTAATGATATTTAAAGTGATAAATTATAATCTTAAAGTAATTAATTATGGCCTTAAGTGATCAATTAAAATGTTCAATTACCATTTTTAACTAATCAATTTAAAGCTTATAGCGCTAAACTATAAGTCATTACATGTACAATGATTAAATATAACTTTTAATCTTAAAGGGGTCTATTATAACCTTTACAGTCTGTTTGGTTAGTGGTATTAAATGGTGGTAAAGAGAATGATTTATAGTGTAGAATTTCATCAAAAGTTCAATTCATTCGCATAGTGATGAAACTTTGATTACAAAAAAATTTTCTTGTTTACAAATTTTCATTATCACATAAAACCATCTCTCTAAATAGTAACACATTTGAATGAATTTTATGAAGAAAATGTGATGATTAAAGTTTTACTAGCATATCCATCAGAGTAGCCAATAGATTTTTCAACCCAAAATATACTTGTTTTTTCCCATTACGACTATTTGATACCACCATCCAAACAAGTTGTTAAGCAATCAATTATAATCTTAAATGAGTCAAATATGTCCTTCAAGTAATAAATTATAGATGATGAATTATATCTTTTTAAGGCATGCTTGTATTGGGTGTAAATATTTAAGGGAGTAAAAAAAGTCAAAGTAAGAAAATGAAGTTGATAATCGAGAAATTAGTGAAACTTGATTGTTGTAGAGATGGAAGAATTGTTGCAAAGTAAAGAAAAATGAAGGGAGTTTTCAATTTTGTGGGGTACATATTTATCCTAGGGGTGGGTGGGGGAATGTATTACCTCCATGCATATAGAAGAAATTATCTTCTTTTTCCTTCATTATTTTTGTTTTATGCTCATTTTACCTTCTTCACAACTAGCGCAACTACTTCAAATGCATTTCTATTTGCTTTCATTTCATTAGTTTGACTTTTTTTACTCCCTTAAATATTTACACCCAATTCAAGCATGCCCTTAAAGGGATTACTTTTGAGCTTAAATATGAAGTATTAATCATGACCAAAAATTGATCTATTTAGTGATCGTATATGGTAAAAATCATAATTAGGCCTATTAGGGGAACTCTTATATGAATAGTTTTACCGTATACTTGTTTTTGTTATTAATTTCTTGAGTCCAACCTTCTACTCGAGAAAAAACCTTCGCTTCCTGACCCATCTAAGAATCAAGTACGATACGCTCTTTTGACGCAGCCCAAGTTCAAATATATGTTCAGATGTGGCCCAACAACAATACATAGACCAACTGCATTGTACCAGGAAACGGAGATATTTTTCCTTGCTGGTGCTCTTTTGAGAGACCGTTTTGTGTTAAGACGACTCTTAAAAGTCCAATTCAAATTTATATTTAGAGTTGTAACAATATATAATACAATAGACGGTCTCAAGTAAGAATTTATGTTTTCCTTGAGAGATCGTCTTTATGAAATACGTCTTTTAGGCCCAATCCATTGCAACTTAATATCCTTTTTACTTGAAATTTTGAAATGAATAAGATTATTTATCAAAAAAGCATACAATAAGATATTAATCAAACTTATTCCAAAACTAAGCGTGTAATTTCCAAACCTGAGGTTCGGGCTGTTCGCAATGTTCGCACTTACTAAGTGCGTACAAATTCTTGTCTTAAAACCGGCATGTTGACCTGTTCGCAGTTACTAAGTGCAAATAGACACTTGATTTTTTTACCAACTTTATTCTGTTCGCACTTAATAACTGCGAACTGACCTGACCTGTGCTTTGGGGTATTAGGCACTTATATTTGGAATAAGTTTGATTATGATCTTATTTAATGTTTTTATTTGATAAATAATCTTATTCATTTCAAATTCTCCTTTTACTTTGCATTTTTTTATGGCCAAGTTCATTTAGAGATAGTCTCTCAAAGAGACCATCTCTCACAAGAATTTGTGTTTTTTCAATCCGTTTCAAGGAGTGTGTGGCCCACTGTATTCGACCCAATTGACACCAAGACCTAGTATGAATTTTTAAAAAAATAAACTTATTTTAATAAGAAAAATTATCAATGGTACATATATAAGTTTTAACACTTTATCGATGGTACCCCTAAATTTTTTTATTATCAATATACACTCATATTTCTGAGCGTCTGCCGTCTTACAACCGTAATCTTTTTAAACTTTTTCCGTCCAAAATCTTCAAAAAGTGTTTATTTTTATTTTTCTTTTATTTTTTATTTAAACTATAAAAGAAAGCTAACGATTTTGGATGGTTTTAGACGGAAAAAGTTAAAAACAGTTACGATTGTAATACACTTAATAATACAAGGGTACGATAGATAATAAAAAAAACTTAGGACTACCAGTAATAAAGTGTCAAAAACTCGGAGGTGCCATTGATAATTTCCCTAATTAAAAGTTTTAAAATAAGCTTAGAAATAGTATTTCTCAAAATAAGTACTCTCTCTTACCGGTAATAGTTTGTTTGCTCTTAGTTGAACTGGTTTATTTACATAGTATCAGAACACAGATTATACCCTCAATCAATTGAAAAACTGTTATAACTCACTTCTTTTTCTCAGATGTGTGACAACTCATATGTGAATATGCCAATAAACACTTTAACAAGAAACCATAAGAGCACCATTAAACTAGAATCACAATTCAAATACATTTCATTATAAAAAAAAAAGGTTATTTATTTTTTCGAATATTCACAATGATTGTCCATCAGACGACAAAATTTAGGACAATCAATTAGTCTTAAGAAAGTAATTAATATTCGCATAATCATGTCATAATATATGCATATCAAGCCATGATCTCCAAAATCTGATTAGTTACACTTTTTCTATAATTGTACATTTAGTTATTTTGTAATCATCCATATCCATCCCTATCTACATAGCTAAGCATGTTTATGTACAATTATTATGTGTTATCTTTCATGATTTTAAAAATAATTATGAAAGCGATACAAACATTTAATTATATAACTTGGACGATAGCGTCATATATATGCTTAAGTTTAGAGTTAGCCGACTACAAGTAAGAAGCTTCAAATATTGAGTGGTATTAACCAGACTTGGATCTGAATAACACTTTTTAAATAATATGTTTGTAAATCTTTTTTATATTTGAAGTAATACTTCCTCCGTTCTTATTTAGTTGCTACCGTTGCATGGGCACAAATATTAAGGAGTAACTGTGCAATGATGAGCAATAGGTGAAAAGTTATTTTTTTGAATTTTTTAATATTATTTGTTGAAAAATGAAAAAGAAAAATAGGAGTAATTAGATATAGAGTAGGATAAAAGTAGGAGTAGGTATAACTTTAAATGATTGGTTTGTTACCAAATAAGGAAATGTAGCAAGTAATAAGAAATTTCCTAAAATGGAATATGTAGCAAGTATTATGGAACGGAGGAAGTATATAATGTTACAATACATGTTATCTTGAATTATTTTTCTTAAAGTGGAAAAATTTTTATCTTTCAATATAATGAAGGAATTCATTTTAAGAGAAATTGCGAAAACATATAAGACCTTCAAAATTATTCTTTGCTCCGCTCCCGTAAAATTCACATATAATAATATATAATACGAGAATTTTACATCAAAAATCACCAATATAATGATAATTGAACTCTATTATTATCAACATTTATTAAACCAAAGATCCCAACTATAAGATCAAAAAGTCACAGGCGAGACGAAAATTGATGGGCAATTCTTTAGAAACAACAAAATAAAGCACACATTGGAATTTATTGCATGAGAATGCTAAGGAATGAAGTCTACAACATCCATATTATTCCGAAGATTATTAGTTGTTAATTGTTCAAACACGATAAATTTCCGATATGAAATTAGACATTCACACAAAAACAATTAGGCAATGTAGTACATAGGGTCAGGCAACTTGAAAGTTCTCATGCCGACATGATCTCCGATTAAGTCGCTCCATTGATCACCAATGTTTCCGACGATTCTATAGCCCATCGCCTCTAGCTCCGTCCTATGCTTTGATTTGTACTCCACCGCGCTCAAGTGTGACTCACTTTGCCCCCTTTGGTGTACCATTAAAAATACCAAAACATATGTAAATTAATTAAACTTTATATATATTGTAACTTATAACGGTGTGATGAGAGATATTAAGTTGGTAGTTGCAATTGAGGTATTTTAATTGATTAAATTAATTGTAAAAGAGATAATTGGAGAAATATAAGTTTTGGTCATTACTTGTGCGAACATGGGATATTAGGTAAAAAAAGCATGACTACAAATAGAATTGAGACATTGGAGGTGAACTTACCCAATCGGCCCGTTTAGTTAGTGATACTAAATGGTGGTAATGAGAATGATTTCTGGTGTAAAATTTCATCAAAACTTTCATGTCATTGCTATGGTAATGAAACTTTAATGACAAAAAAGTTTTTTTTTTTCACAAATTTTCATTACCACCTAATATCACCTTTTCCATTGGTAATGCATTGGAATGAATTTTATAAACAAAAGGAAACATGGCCATCAAGGTAGCAAAGAGATTTTTCAACCAAATAAAATTACACTAGCTTTTCATTTCCTTTACCACGGTTTATTACCATCTACCAAACGGACCGAATAAGAAAATGGAACAATACTTGTAAATCGGAGGAAATATATTTATTCTTAGTTTTCACCAAGTTAAGCGGTTTTTACTTTGTATATACACGTTCATAAAACTATTTAATTACTATATATAAGAATGCTAAATTTTTTAAACGTTGTATTTATCTCATGGGATGAGTTAAATATTAGTTGAAAAAAAAAACTTACTTTAAAATCATAAGTTCCCATTTATTGTAGCCGATGTTCCTCATGTTGCGCTCTTTAAATTGTCGGAAATCCTCTTGACTTCCAGAAAGGAAAACAGGTTTGACACCCAAACGAAGTAATTTCTTGTAAAAGTTTAGGACGGCAGGTATTGCTGGTGACTTCATTTCTTTTTGCCATTCATTGAATGCTGTTGAATTGTATGGGTGTACCCTATACATTTCACATTTTCTCACTTTTTCAATATATAAATAAAACATGATGTGCAAAACAGACAGCATCCAATACTCAAATTTATCAAATATCTCCACAAGTAACTGACTTTTTCAACTAACTTATAGGTCAACAAAAAATGTAACATTTCCGATTAGTCAAACAATCAAATTAAAAAAGCTAACAACTAACAATCTACAACCAACTGTTAATTGTCAAACACCCTACGACTACATATGATGAGTTGATAACTATAACTTATAATCTCATTTACAAATTTCACTTCTCAGTATACCTCAATAGATTTTTGGTATACTTCTCTCATGAGCAACAAATCAAAGACTTATAAAGTTTTAAACTTTGTATTGGCTGTTTTCTACTACTTTAATTTCGTTAGTCAAAGTGATTAATTAAAATTTACAAAAGACCGAATTTTTTGATTACTATTTATTTAGTTTATATTCATTTTTTTATTCACTCACAGTTCACACATTCTTTAATTCATTACAATATACTCCCTCCCAATCATTTTAATTGTCCCATTTTCCTCTTTGGCAAAATCATATTAATTGTCTCATTTCCTTTTTTGTCTATCTTTTTTTTACCTAAATACCTCCACTTTTACTACTCCCAATACCCAACTACTACCTTTACAATTAATTTAATCAATTAAAATATTCAACTACCACCTTTTTAATGGACCTTACACCACCCTTAATAACCGTGAAAACTCAAATGGAAATATTTATTTTGATTTTTCAAGTAAATATCCATAGAACAAGCTAAGTGAGACAAATCGAATATAATAAAAAAAAAAATTGGGCCACTCTTCCATCAGACATCCGATTGTGTTTTTTGTTCACGTGTTCCGATTTGTGTCCCCAAATTTCATTTTCAGTATACTATTACAAATCAATTCGTATTCCTGTATGTGATTGGAAATCAAAAACTAACAAAAACAAATCAAGTTGTTGTTATTTGCTATGCCTATAGGCTATAAGGATGTCTTTTGACTTTTCTTTCCTCATTTAGAACTACTACCTTTCTGAAATACATCGTATATAACTTTTTTTTTTGAATAAGTATTTTTATTTATTCGTATATAAGTATTTTTATGAAGTACTGTTTATTAGAAGTATTTAATTTTAATTTATTGTGACTAATATATACGAAAAAATATAGTCAAATTAAATCTTGTTTGAATCATTTAATAGTGTACTATAATATTAAATTTTTAATATTTTTAGTTATTTATATAACTCAAGATATAAATGAGCAAAATAACACATTTAATTGCGTAATAAAATGAAATGTAGCTATTAAAATGAAATGAAATTGGAGGATATAACATTTGGTATAATTATCGGTATCATCATAAATAAATTATGGAGTACTAAAGCAATAGCATTTTATGCCACGTGTCACTGCTAGAGAGCTTATTTTCCCGCCCAATTGCTTTTCATGCATTTATGGAAGTTTTTTATTTTCTTTAACAAAGTAAGTAGTAAAGTATGCTGCAAAATACATGTTATATTTTTATGAAAAATTACTTTAAATAACCCAACTTTGACAGATTTAATTCTAAAAAAATTTCAATTTTTGATTAAAATTTAAAAATTCGAACTTTTAAAATTGTCTCAATTTAAAGTACTGGAGTTCGTGGCGATTTCTAAGAGAGTTCATCTATTGACGTCTCAATTCTTTTACAGTTTAATCTATTTTTTATTTTACATTATTTGGGTTTTTACAATTTCGATATATATATAAATTCTACTCCTCAAATATTATTCTACAACATTAATTCTTTGTCCAAATCATGTGTCTTTTTTCTTTGAAAAAAATATTTTAAAAAAAAAATTAAATACCTTTGTATTTGAATAATTTACTAATTTAGTATTACATTTCAGTCACATTATAATTGTATATAGTAATATCAGTTAATCAAGTAAAAAACAATATATTTTAAAATAAATTTAATAATATATTTTAAATTATTTTAGAATAACACTTGTGCTAATATCTAGAAGTAAAATGATTATTGCTATCTTAATAAAAATAACCTAATAATTAAATTTTATAAGAAGAAAGCCACATATTTTAGCGAATTAAATAAAATATATAGTTACTATTATATTATTAGTAATTACCCGCCTAATTATTCAGATAACAAGCTTAACATGACCTAAATAAATTTTATTTTGTTAATAAATATATGATGAACAATACAAACAAATAAACATATGGGCCATTACTCTTAGTTTTTTTTATCATTTTAGAATTCTGTTAATAATTTTAAAAATTTTAGCTGGAACTTGATGGTAAAAGTGAACTAGATGGAAAATTGTCAATTTTAGCTGGCATATACGTTCAACAATTTGAGCTGGTACAAGTAATTATGTAGAAATACTCTATCTTAAAATGTTAAAAATCAAAAAAATATAAGTTCATTAAAAAAACTAATTAAGACTAATTATTCTTACCCAAATCCAACAGTTGGTCTAGCATAATAGGGCAAATTCGAGAGAGAAGTCTCATCGATGTCAAATACCCAAATATCTCTACCATCTTTCTTGATTGGTATACTTTTCACATAGTCATAAGCAGCTGAAGTAACAGCCCAACAATCTTTCTGATATTGATCTCCCATCATATAATGTCCTACATACCCTTCACAATCTTCCGGGACTGTCTTCCAGTCCCGGAGATTGTTCGTCTCAACGGCTAGGCGCCAGCTCAAGCAATTTAAGCTTGAGACGTGGCGCCCTGCCATACCCGAATGGGGCATAAGGAGATGAATTGAGTTTGGGTATTCATGAGATTCAACAATGCAAGAGGAAGAGCAAAATATTACTCCTATGAGAAATATCAATGAGAGTCCTCTAAGAAGTCTCATTTTGTTGGTAGTATTTTGAGGACTATATGGGATTTATGTGATGCAAAAACTTTAATGTATGTCACATTATTTATAGATTTGAAGGGCTATGAAGAAAAGATGAGTGATGGCCCTTACCCAATTAATTAGGAACCTAATTGTTTTTTAATTATAAATGTGTTATATGCTTATTGGTTAAAAAAATAAAGAAAGAAAAACAACAAAAAAGGTTAAATGCACATCAATAGTTGAGTTGAAAGATAACAAATTTATTGTTTATTGGTTGTAGTTTTCATGCATACACATTTTGTCATTCACTCAAAATTAATCAAAGTTAGAAGTTGTTAGGCCGTGACAATTCGTCACATAATTATCTCGGAGGCTTACTTTGTATGGACTCAAACCCACGGTTAATAAGATTTGACTTGCATATAAGACTTAATGAGTTTCATTATTCTCGAAATCATACTACAAGCTAGGTGATAATGTGAAGAATTGTCACAGCCCAACACAGGTCATTTCAATGGCTTAAAAAAATGTTATTGGAATAAATTGAAATTGTAATTACATAATTTATTCAAAAAATTAAATTAATCACAAAGTACGGATATAAGATTAATTTACGACACTTGTTTGTCTTACGACATTTGCTACAAAAGCAAACTTTCTCGCTAAGGTTTTAGGGTTTAGGTATTCGGTGAATTATATATTAATTCAAAGAAATATGCCGATGAGTCTAAGATAAATTAAGGTAAAATTAGATGAAATAAAAAAAATACCCCCTTCATCACATTGAATTTGCATTATTTTTCATTTTGTTATATTCCACTTAATTTGCATCAAATCTATTTTTGAACATTAATGACCCACCACTTTTTTTAATCTCATACATACATTTACTCTCTCCTCATTTATTAACACTTTCTTAAAAATACACCAATTTCTCATCATCATCAGGGCCGGCCCTAGGTTTTTAGGGGTCCGGGGCAAAAGATGATTTAAACTATTGTATATATTGAACAGTTCGAACCTTAGCACTAATTAAAAACTCAAATTTTTGGGGGCCTTGGGCGTAGGCACGCCTTGCCCTTGCTTAGGGCCGGCCCTGATCATCATCATCATCATCATCATCATCCTACACAGTGTTTCCCGTCCATAGAGAACTATATACAGGGTCTGGGGAGGGAAAGACGGCGGCAACTCATACCCATAAAGGAGAGCACGACCAAAAGGAGTCCTCCGGCTCGAGAAAAGATGAGGAGAAAAAACCTCAGAATATACTCTCAAGGAATCAGTATTCTAAAATATAGATAAGACGCCTCCAATTTCTATTTGATGCAATTTAAAGAGGACGGAGTAATATGAAAGAGTGTATGTAAGTATCTGTCACAAGAATACCACGTGAATCATGTGTTTCCTAGTATATAGGCGTATGATCATCGTAGCTTAGTGAATTAAATTCCTCAGTAAAGACGACACACTGATAAATCCAAGGCCGTACTACATATATGAAGGACCATATTCATCGATCATACACTCACACTTATCTCTTATCTAAGGTTCATACTCATTATAACCAGTAGTCACTCCATCTGTGCAATAGGTCGGATAAGGATACCATTGTATCGGACCAAAATAAAAATGATCGTTGGACTAACCTAAACTCAAATAAAATATCTTATGATTGTATGCTCAAAAAAAAATCTTATGATTGTAATTATAATTAGAAATTTAGAATATTGATATTGATTATTATAAATATGTAATGATCAAGCAATATAATAAAAGTATTGGAAGATTTTAAGTGGCATCATTTGAAGAGGTATAAAGAACGTAAAATATCACTGGATGAAAAATGTCTATATAAAACTTTGATTAGTTTTTATTTGTTTTAGTAGGAATAATATAAAAATAGTAAATGAATTGATAAACTGATATAACAATGATTAAGGAAATTAGTATAGTAAAATTTTGACTTAATTTTTTGTACAGAATAAGAAACAAGATTAAAGGATTATGTATGCAAATGCAATTAACCTCATATAGAAATTGGAGTTTACTAATAACACAACTCTTAGCTATAATAATTACACAAGTACTTAAATGATTAAACTAATTCTTTTTATTAGTAAAATTTCAGTAATATGATTCAAAATAAAAAAAATTATGAAATTTTTGAAAACAAATTAAATAGAATGAGGTAAAAACTTCTACTTTCTCCGTTCCATAATATTTACTATTGATAAAGATATTTTCACACACAACATGTCACACTCAGTAACAAATATTATGAAACGGTAAAAATACTTTATAATAAATGACCGCCTACTTATAATTAAAGATTATTTGACTGACATAATACAAATGACCGCCAACGTACCATCATGAATAATGATTCATGAATGCAATAGCATAAATTATTTAGAACATTTGAAAATTATTGAATGATTGACTTCAGTTACGCCAATTAAATTAAAATATTATGTATTTTCCAAACATTTGGTAGCAATAATGCAAACAACAGTATGGCCTTTTGACTGATTGCCATCCAAAAACAATAAAATTGTTGTCAATCATATATTTGCTCCGTTTTTTATTACTTGCAATATTAGTATTTATTACTTGCAGTATATTTATCAAGTAAATTGACTTTTATGTTTTCGGTAATCTAAAAGTTAAAATATAGGCATATGAGATCTTGTTTGAATGGTCTCAATTCAAAGTTTATTAATTTTGAGTTTTTATAATTTTTCGATAAGTATAGTTAGAGTTATTAAAGACTGAATTCGTATATCGGGGAGTGTGAATAAGCAAATGTTGCAACTAATATGGAACAGAGGAAGTATAATTTTGTAATTGAATATAATAATTAGATAAATTAATACTACTCCGTCCCTTTTAAATTGCATCAAAGAGAAAATAGTATATTTTTAAGAAAGTGGTAATAAATGAGGAAAGAGAATGAATTGTGTGGATGATATTAAAAAAAAGTTAAAATGTATGGATGAGATTAAAAGAAAGTGGTCGGCCACTATCCAAAAATAGAAATAATACATATTAAATGGGACGGACCAAAATAAAAAATAATGCAAATTCAATGGAACAGAGGAAGTATAAGTAAATAGAGACGCGTTTGGACCCTCAAATGGCAAGAAAGGTCGTATAAAAAATTTAGAAAATCAGAGTATAAAAGATAAAAAGCAATAAATGATTGAAACTTTTGAGTTAGGATCCTCTCCATTACTTAAAATATAATGGAGGGTCAATTACTCAATCTAATGGCTATAATTACTTGATAGAGTTTTCATAAGGGGGATTTTGACATTTTATTTTTTCTTATAAAATATGTGTCCAAATTCTAGCATGAGTAATACTCAAAAGTAATGAAGAGGATCCTAATACGAAACTTTTGTATATGAACAAAGTTCACACACAAATACACAATACATACACTAACCAATCAAATAAATTTTGTTTCATTAAATATCTAACAACACATTATTACATTAATGAAATAAACCCAATCATTGCTTAAGAACACACTCTTGAACATTAAGCTTCCACCTTATGGAGCTTATCATACTAATATACTATACAACTCATCTAATTATTTGAATGATCTAATTACATACTTTTATCACATTAATATATAATAAATTTTAGGAAAAATTGTTTTTAAAAAGTCAACCTTTTGACCATCTGCAAATAAAGAGTCAACGTTTCATTTATTCAATAAAAAGACAATCTTTGTCTCATTTTTTGCATATAAAGAGTCAACGTTTCATTTATGATTTATTCAATAAATTTAGAGTTGAAAACATACCTGCTATAGTGAATAAATGAAACGTTGACTCTTTATTTGCAAAAATGAGACAAAAATTGTCTTTTTATTGAATAAATGAAACGTTGACTCTTTATTTGCAGATGGCCAAAAGGTTGGCTTTCTAAAAACAATTTTTCCTAAATTTTATATATATAATTGCAATGTGTAAAATAAAATATAGTAAAGTAAAATCTTATTTGAATCATCTAATTGCATATTTTTATAACATTAATTTATAATAATTTTTTGTTACGTGAACTATAATTTAATATATATTAATTAACAAAATAATTCATTAAACTACGTAAAAATTGAAATATAATACCCCTCAATTCCTTAATTGTATACACAAATTCTTAAATGATAGCCCATAGTGATACCATCTTTGTTGAACTGGCTTATATACACAATACGCTAACGACCCGTTTGTTCGTGCTACTAAATGGTGGTAATGACAATGATTTGTTATGTAAAATTTCATTTAAGGTTTCATTTTAATGGTGATGAAACTTAAATCACAAAAAAGCTTTTTTTTTTTTTACAGTTTTTCATTACCACATAATATTGCATCTCTCAATGATAATGCAGGGTAATGAATTTATGGATGATTGAAGTTAGACAAGCATGACCATCAAGGTAGGCAAGGGATTTTTCAAACAAAATTACAATAATTTTATTCTCATTATCACCGTTTATTACTATCTACCAAACAAATCATTAATGTATTAACACTTATATTTTTAAGATAATCAATTATATGACATTTCATCCTAAGACGATTTCATACAAGATGAACATGCATTATAGTTTTATTAGTTAATTTTATAAAATCAGCTACTCTTGTGAGAGACCGTCTTTCAAAGAGACGACCTCATATAGTCATAATTAAAAGGCCATATTTTTATTTATCTCTAATTTATATTAATTGGGCTATTTAGCCCATATATCTAATGCGTCTTTAGGAAAGACCGTCTCTCACAACAATTTGTGTTATAAAATCTTTTCGGTCTCATAACACATTACACCAAGTTCAAGTGTTCAACCCTCAATCGGCGGGACGGGCCTGCACTATTCACAATGTCTCAGCCCAACATCATTTATAAAGCCCAGCATCATAACAAACCCTAATTATTTCTGAAAAAAAACCCTAATTCTTAATCCTCTTTAAATACAAAATCGCCTCATTTCCTCTCTTCATCTGAAATTGCAATCTTCTTCTTCTCTCATTCTGTTTCTATCACCAATCATTCTGTTTACTATAAAATGTTTAATTTTTTCTTTTTCGTTAGAATATTTCTCAATTGATTATGTAAATCGACAAAATTTTTCTTTGATTTTTGTTCCAGAATTTTCCAATTGCATCTGTAAATTTTTTAATTGTTGATAAGAAAATTGAGAAGAAAAAACAAGCAGAGATAGTGTGTATCGACATGAAGCATTCAATGCTTCAATTGTTCGAAAGTGTTCTCTGCAATATCAAATTCCAGGGGAAGATGGGCAGTTGTGTTTCATAATTCTTTTGATTTTTTCAACAATCATCTTCCCTATATTTTACTTCATTTCTAATAAAAATTTGAATTCTTAAATTATAATTATAATTTTAGAGGATTTCAAAACCTAAAATTATGATGGAAATGATGATTATTTCCCCAGATGATCGACGCTGATTAAACTGAGCTATTGTTGTTCTCTTTGAGAATCCAAGCCAGTACTCTGATCCATTTTTTACGCCATAGATTTCAATTTTTTAGGTTTTTTTTTTAATTTTTGCTGATGAATATTTTTGAGAGCACGGGACATTGCAACTTGCAAGCATTAAGAACTGGATTGTGGCCTTTTTTAATTGACTAAATTTTCCATGTCAATTTTTATAAAACATGTATTTTCTGTATTGTAAAACTCGATTTATAAATTGTTGTATGAGACGGTCACACTGAATAAAAACTTTTAGCTTATGTGGGGAAGTTTGATTTGAAGATTTACGTTTTTTTTGTTGGTGTATAAACATCATAATTGGAGCATTTGAAATGACGCTTCTACTTCCTCTATCTTAATAAAGAAAAATTGAATCTTATTGATGGTAGAAATAATATTTTACTTTCTTTGTTTTTATATATTTTTTTCAAATATAATTTACAAAGTTAAGTGTTAAATTTTAACTATGATTTTTTATTGATCTATAAAAAGAATAATGATATTTATAGCCCTTAACAAATTCTTTCTATCATTAATGATTTTAAATTTTCAAGAGCAATCTAATCTACAAATTGAAAAAAATTAATATTTTATGTAATAATTTTAACTTACCAGAAATAATCAGTGATAAAATAATAAAGTATAATTTAATGTTTATATTTTCAAAGCAAAAATAATATTAAATTATTTAAATTAAATACAAGATTATTTCTTATGCACTGCTGCCCTTATATATCATTTTCCTTCTAAAAATTCACAATTAAAATTGTTTGACTTTTAAGTGTATATTGAGATCTTCGAAGAATATTTAATAACAAAAGGAGTATCAACTAAATTTATTGTGAGTATAAAAGAATCATAATTATTAAAAAAATTTTAAATTAAAATTATTTAAAAACATATAGAGGATATAGACTTTAAAATTATTAAAGGTGATTAAAGCTATTTATGTTTAAAAAAATATAATTAAAAAATATATTTTCATAGAATAACAAATGTTTATTTTATTTTTATAGATGGAAGTATGGGATGCATGCAAATTAGTAAATCTTTGAAATGAGTGGTTTTCTTGTAAATTGGTTGATAAAAGTTTTAAAAAAATGAGACCAATTGTTTAGAAAATAAACGAGTGCAAATTAAATTCGTAAAATTATACTTCCTCCGTTCTTTTTTAGAAAATTATACATGGTACTGTTTATCAAGTAAATTGACTTTAATATTGTCGGTAATCTAGAAGTTAAAAATATAGTCATATGAGATCTTGTTTGAATCATCTCGATTCAAAGCTTATTAATTTTGAATTTTTATAATTTTTCGATATACTTCCTCCGTTCCATAATACTTGCTACATTTTCCATTTTGAAAAATTTCATATTAGTTGCTACATTTCCTTTTTAGTAAAAACCAATCATTTAAAGTTATATCTACTCTTATTTTTATCCTACTCTATATCTGATTACTCCTATTTTTCTTTTTCATTTTTCAACAAATAATATTAAAAAATTCCAAAAAAGCAACTTTCTACCTATTACTCATCATTGCACAGTAACTTCTTAATCTTTGTGCCCATGCAATGGTAGCAAGTAAATCAGAACGGAGGAAGTACTTCATAATTAGAGATATAAAAGATTAAATTCGTACATTGGGAAGTGTTGAAAAACAAGTGGTGCAACAAATATGGAATGAGGAAGTATTAGGATATAAAGGCTACTAAAAGAGGGAATCAAGTCGCCATTTTTTTTGCAATTTGGGAAGCTCTTGTTGGGCCAATTGTAAAGATTTTCACGGGCCGCCTGCCCAATAGTAACATTTTAAAAAATACCTTTAAGAACTTACAAATTACACTGACTTTTTTTATGATTCGGACAAATTACACTGACTTAAAACACTACAAATTTTTAATTGAATTATAAGATTTTAAATATTTGAACAAATTCCATATTTATTTCTTGAATTTCACTTTATATTTCATTCTTAATATATAGTATGAAAATTTTTTACTTTTTCTGTTTTTTTAGTTGCTACAAATAATTAGCACCAATATAGATAGAAAATTATACAATAAAATCACAATTGAGCTTTTTTAGTAAAAAAAATTATGCTTAACAAACTGATTTTCAATCGTCGGTTATTACCATAAAATAAGAAAGTTGTTTTGTTTAAAACATTATAAGCACATTTGTATAACTTTTCTCTTGGCATGATTTTTTTTTTACTAGACTAACAAATACGCTATCCTCTCGTTTTTACATCAAAAAAAGTCACAACAAGAAGCAAATATGAATAAAGAAGTTCTGGTTATAAATTTGTATCTAATTACATAAATGAGTGCCCTATTTTATAATTTGACCTAGGGCTCCCAAAATGTTAGAAACGACTCTGTCAAAAACTAATATATAAAAGCTTTTTTTATCAAACCAGACGATTTTTGTACTTTTTGACCAATTAATTACTAAAAGCTTAATGACAACTGACAACTAAAAAGTCAATAAAATGCTAATTGACTAATGTGATACTCCCTCCGTTCTTTTTTGTTCTTCCCGTTTAGAATATTTCATTTTGGAGAGAGAAATTTGATTAAGATTTTTAAGACATATATAAATGATAAAATATATCCAATGCGACCTTCTTAGATTCGTTTTAATGTATACTTCTTTATCATATTTTTTTATAATTTTTTATAATGGGTATTTAGAGATATTTAGACTCGAAAGTTGCTTTTGAAAGTGCAAAAAGTAAAAGGGGAATAACAAAAAATAGCAGAGGAAGTAGTATTGTTTGATCCTAGTTATTGATGTTGTTCTCTCATGGCCTCATTGGATCTCTTGTTTGTGCGTTGTGAAAACGACTCATCATTCATCAATTTTCATAGAATACCAACGAGTCACGTACTCACGTTATTGATAGGTCAATATTTTAATTCCGTTCTTTTTTACATTTACATTAATACTTTAAAATTTGCGAGGTGGCCCATTGTTTAGTCAAAAGGGCCATATGCTCAGTGCTCTCGTAGTAAGGAAGAGTAGGTTGTTAATATTTCACGGTGGTTGTCTCAGGCGCTGTATTTTGATTTTTCATTGATTGATTAATAATAGCATTTCTTTCATTTAAAAAAAAAATTGCGAGGTGACTGTGATTTTTACACTACCAGAGCTTCGTGATGTCCTTGGAAAATTTCCATTTAACTCCGTGAAGTTCTAATTAAATCTCCCACCAACTAAGTCTCATGCTATAAAAACCTAACATGACATAACCACTTCTTCACCCAAATTGAAAATCAGTGCCAAACCAAGTATGAACTAATAACATATCAATAATCAATCCTACATTCTATTAATATTACTCTATAATACTTTCTCCAATTCAGTTTACTTGTCCACTTTATTTTTTGGTTACTATTTACTAATTACTCTTAATTTGTATTTTGTTTTTTATCTATAAGTTAAAATATAGTCATGTGAGATCTTATTTTGTTCGTCTCAATACAAAAATTATTAATATCAAATTTTTATAATTTTTAATTATACACAATTAAAGATATTAAAGGTTAAAATGTTGCCTCGGCATGTGTAAAAAAGGTAAAGTGGACAAGTAAATTGAATTGGAGGGAGCACTAAATACGAAGATTGATTATGAGCATGTCATTTGTTTTTTTTTCATTGGATAGTATTAATGAAATTTGACTGATTTGCATTTTTTTTTACGCTTATCATATATACAAATGTATATTTTCGGGAAAAACTCATATATTAATATGCAATAAGTCACAATTATTCCGATTACACTGTCGTATATAAGTGCCGTATTTAAAAAATTATAATGGGAAATATATAATATATATAAAACATAATAATGTCCGACAAAATTATGGAATTACACCGCGTAGAAAATTATACTACTATTATATTGCAAAATTATATTGTGTATAAAATTATACAGCAATTTAGAAATAACATAAAATTAATTGAATTTTAGGAAAAATGTGAAAATATGATTTGCAATATAAAATTTCATTAAAATATTAACACTAATTCTTAAATGGGATGGTCCCACGATGAGACCATCTCTATTGGGCTGGCCCAATATATATTTTTTCGTCTTAAAATGATTGTTTATACACAAATTGTTGTGAGAGACGGTCTTTCTTAAAGACGTATTAGATATATGGGCTAAATAGCCCAATTAATACAAATTGGAGAGAAAATAAAAAATATGGGCCTTTTGTTTTGAGGTCGTCTTTTTGAAAGACGGTCTCTCACAAGAGTAGCTGTTATTTATAACGTTAAAATGATCACTTTTAATTTTAATATAATTGTTTTTATAGTCTTAAAGTGATTACTTATAACTTAAAACGATTACTTATCTTAAAGTAATCAATTGATGAGATGGACTATTATATGGACCCGTCTCATAGTGAGACGGTCTCATGGAAGATGAGTTGAATTATTAATGTAATTAAAAATCTCATCCTAGTAAATAAAAGAAACATCAAATTCAAAATTCAATAGCAAAACTAGTAAGAGTAAAACAGGTTGCAACCTCATTTAAAATTGGATTTAAGAATACATTTATGGTGTGTTTGGCAACATGAAATTTCCAAATATTGAATTGGGCCAATGTTTGGCAAATCTTGAATTTCACAATTTGGAATTGGCTCAAGTCCATAGACTTTCAATGACAATGTAATATTTGGTCAAATATCAAAATTTGCAAATTCCAAGCATTCAGGAGTCATTTACAATTCTTGAATGTGAATATTAAAATCAATTTTCCTATTTTCAAATGAATTTCATATTTTCAAACACTACCTTATTTTGTTTTATTCTTCGAAGTACCAATTTATTTTTAAAGCTTAAAGTTGAGAGAAAATGGAAGGAATAAGGGATGATAAAAATGGAAGGAGAATACATTGAGGTCTTATGAAGAGGATGATTGTAATATTGAGTGTTTTTACTTTTTTTTTTTAAGTGAAGGTGATAAATAAATTCATTACTTAATGAATTTATCTGTCATTTGTGTACTGGTTTGTAAGGTCACAGAATTAAATATGTACAATCAAAATAACCATGGAACGCGGGTTAAAAATAAACTTTATCTACTACCTAGAAAAATTGAATATTTTTAAGGGAAAAGTGTCAAAAAGTACCTAATAAAAAACTTTTTTTCAAAAAAGTACCTAATAAAAAAATGTTTTCAAAAAAATACCTAATAAAAAATTTTCTTTTCAAAAGAGTACCAACTAACGGCTGGGGTTAAGTTTTCCGTTATCTTTTTTTGTCCATCTTTAAAAAGTACCTAATAAAAAATTTCTTTTCAAAAAAGTACCTAATAAAAATTGTCTTTTGAAAAGATTACCAAGAACACAACATAATTATCCAATACAAACACAATATAATATATAACTCTAAAAACATTATCCATAAAAAGTTCACACATCATCCAATACAAATACAACAATAATAATAATAATAATAATAATAATAATAATAATAATAATAATAATAATAATAATAAAAAAGTGTCAAAAAGTACCTAATAAATTTTTTTTAATAAACGGTCAACTTAACACCGTACCAACAGTTACTTGGTACTCTAGGTTTGTGTTGGATGATGTTCTTATATTGTATTTGTATTGGGTGATGTGTGCACTTGTTTATGGATGATGTTTTTAGAGTTATATAGTATTATATTGTGATTGTATTGGATAATTATGTTGTGTTCTTGATACTTTTTTGAAAAGAAAATTTTTATTAGGTACTTTTTTGAAAAGAATATTTTGATTAGGTACTTTTTAAAGATGGACAAAAAAAGATAACGAAAAACTTAACCCCAGCCGTTAGTTGGTACTCTTTTGAAAAGAAAAATTTTTGTTAGGTATTTTTTTGAAAATATTTTTTTATTAGGTACTTTTTTGAAAAAACAAATTTTATTAGGTACTTTTTGACACTTTTCCCTATTTTTAATTACCCCTGAATGTTTTTGACTTTTTGTTTAATTTTTTGGGATTCGAACGGTCAAAACCTTAAGATATTCCTTGATACCACTTAAAACGCGGTTATTTTTACACCTTTACAACGCTAGTGTCAAGGAACCAACTCAATCAAAAGTTTAAGCTGATGGTTAAGGCCTCAGGATAAGTTATATACTCTAACAATTATGAATATCGATTCGTTTATTTTAGAAAACCTTTACAACGCGGCCGATGCAATGCGATCCATCCATTTATTTACACTATGGATAGAGTACACGTCCAATAATTCAATAATCCTCCATAAATAGTGATGTTTGTTAGCTAAGTAATGCACTAAACACAAGAACTAAAATTCAAAAATGGAAGGTAAGTTGAGGATAAACACAAAGTGTAGAAAAGAAGAATTAGAAGAGGGCTTAGAACCAGTTAGCCCTATTACTGAATACTTGCTTACTGAGAGTTTTACACTCTTTATTTTAGCTGTTTTTGAACTTGAGGTTTCTGTTGATTTTCCATCTGCTTATTATTATCTCCAACATTTCTTCCTTAATGCTCATCCTCGTTTCTCCTCTATCCCGGTATGTAATTTTTTATCTTTAATTTTATTCTTCTTTCTCACGTTATCATCCGATGGATGCATATTATTGCTACATATGCTTGCTACAAAAATAAGAATTAGATGGCTCTTGTATGAGATTGTTTTACGGTGTTACCGGTCTATATACAGTACCATCATACATATGATGAGGTAAGAACACCTCCAACAGCTACCAATTGAACAAATCGATAACACAAAAATAGCAGAAATAACCTGAACAAATCTATTCACCAAATTTATAGTTATCGCTAATTCAACACACTCAAATTCACCACGATAAAAATCAGCAATGAAACAAGATAAAGCAAGTAATAATCAAGGACAAAGACAAAAGACTTTTACGTGGAAAAACACTTCGATGTGAAGAGTAAAAAACCCACAGGACTTTATTATGATGAAAAGAGGTTACACAAACCAAATCACAAATCTCAAAAAGGCTTTCAAAGTTCAAACTACCTAAAAGCAAAAAACAAGCAATAATTGAGAAACAAAAAGAGGACATTTGATTCAAAAAAAAAAAAAAAGAGGACATTTGGAGGCTAGCTGATGGAAAACCGGCTGAATTGCTTTCAAGAAAATATGTTTGATGAAAGGGGAAAAACACATATATGGCCTAAATTTCCCAAAAAAGCTCATAAAATTGGTGTTAACATAGTTAATGATGGCTATTCTTTTGACATTTACCGTAAAACGTTCTCACACAAGAGCCCTCAGGTAATGTTAGATATATACTCTAACACGCCTCCTCACGCGAGAGCCCTTTGGGCTTGAAGTGTGGCGCTGAATATTCCACTTCAAATGAGGAGTGATTGAGATTCGAACCCATGACCTCTTTGTTTCATTGGCTTCTAATATCATATCAAGGAACCAACTCAACCAGAAGCTTAAACTGATAGTTAAAGCCTCAAGATATGTTATATACTCTAACTTACATATAATACACTGACAGGTTGAGGAGAAAAATGGCAAGAAAATGTGGAAGCAAGTGGAAGTGAATGTTGAGGATCATGTTAAAGTAGCAGAATTTGCAGAAGATAAAACAACAGAATATTATAGTAATGAGTTTGATAACTACATATCCAAACTACCAAATCTAAAAATGTCTTTACAAAAACCCTTATGGGAACTCCACATTTTTAACTACCCAACAAAAAATGGTGCAAAATCAACCATAATATTCAAGTTTCATCATGCACTTGCTGATGGTATTACTCTCATGGGTGTTGTTTTATCTTGCATTCAAAGACATGATGATCCTTCTAAACCTCTCACTTTCCCAACCAAAACTACAACTTTAAGACCCAAAATTAGTAGTCTTAACAATGCTTTTATAAGAGTTTTTAACTTTGTGCCTCAATTTATGGGTTCTGTCTTTTATTCGTTTTATTATTTTGGGCAAAGTGTAAGGATGTTATACCATGAAGATGATCGGACTCCTATTAGGCCTAGAAATATGGAGTGTGCTCCATTATGTGCATCAATTCAAACGCTTACTTTGTCTCTTAATGATGTCAAAAGAATTAAGACTCTTCTTGGTGTGGTAAGACATTAACTTATGCCTTGTTTTCTCTCTTTTTGTTTTATGCTATGTTTGGATTAGAGGTGTTCAATGGGTCGGGCCGGGGCGGGGCGGGTCATGTCAAATGTTAAACGGACAAGGGCTTCAATGGGTCTGGCCGGGGCGGGGCGGGTCATGTCAAATGTTAAATGGACAAGGGCGAGTCAAGCCCGTTTAAATAAGACCCATTTTTGAAAGTTCATAAAATAGTTTTTTAATTACACATTTTGACTTGTTAGGTCAATTCAACTATGAATATAACAATATAATATAAAACTATAAAAAAAAGTGGTAAAATATTTTTCACAACCAAATCCTATAGTTATCTGACCCGACCATTTATACAAAGTCCCGTTAATGACCCAACCTGTTATTTACCTGATCCGCTAATGACCCATTAAAATGTGACCCGTCCCGTTGAACACCTCTAGTTTGGATAAAAGAAATATGAGTGAAGTTCAACAATATTTATTGTTTCATTTGGAGTGGTTAGGGCTGGGGTGGGCCAGGGAATCAGGGTGTGGGTTGGGCTGGGGCCGAGGCCGGGGCTGGAGTGGGCAGGTGGGTACATAGTCAAGGTTGAATAGTTTTAGTTTTCAGTATTAGTTATTTCAAAATACCAATACTTTTTGTCTATACTCTCTTGAGAGACCGTCTTTTCTAAAGACGGCTCTCAAAAGTCCAATCTATTTTTCTTTTTTTAGTTATATAGTTATTTTTTTCTAAATTTAAACATTGGGTTGGCCCAATCTTGAGACGTCTTTTGTAAAGACGGTCTCAAGTAAGAATTTGTGATTTTAGTTATGGTGCAAAGTTTTTGAAAATTCTAAAAAGTTGATATTTAGAAAGTATATATTGACACGAATCTATTAAAATTCCACATGAATATGTTTTTTTATGTAGATTGATGGAAAATCATAATGAAAGTTTGACACTAAAATTTCTTAAATTCTATTTGAGAAGTACATACTTAAACGAAATAAGTATAAAACTAAATAAATCCTTATTTTGAATCACTAACGGTCCGTTTGGTTAATTATACTAAATAGTATTCCATAAAAAGTTTCATATCATTCCCATGGTAATGAAACTTTGATCACAAAAAAATATTTTTGTTTACAAATTATAATTACCACCTAATACTTCATCTCCCCATGATAATGCATTAGATTGAATTTTATGAAAAAAATGAGATTATTGAAGTTGGACAAGCATAGCCATAAACGTAGGCAAGAGATTTTTCAACCAAAATTACACTAATTTCTCATTCCCATTATCATCGTTTATTTTACCACCTACCAAACGGGCCGTAATTTCACCAACATTATGATAATAATATTTTTTTTGGGGGTATGATGTAGACAGTAAATGATGTGATAGTGGGAATACTATTTCTTGGACTTCGGTTATACATGCAAGAAATTAATGAAGGACAACTACACAAGTCAAGATCCACAATGCTAATAACTGTTAACCCAAGAATGATCAAAGGGTATGCAACTCCTGAAGAAATGTGTAAAGATAAGAGTAAGGTGCCTTGGGGAAATAGATTCTCAATTTTTGATTTTCAGATTCCAAATTTGGAGGAAAATGATTTAAAGGATCCACTCAACTTTGTTAAAAAGGCTCATAATATTATCAATAGAAAGAGAAATACTCCTTTTGCTCAATTCTTGCTTGCTGCCTTCCTTGGAGCTGTTAAGACTTTTGGAGGCCTTCAGGTACTTTTATATTTAACTCCGTCAAAACCACTTGGTCAACTCCGTCATCATCAAAATCATAACAATTATGCTTAGAACAATTAAAACCACTCAAAATCAACATGAATAACCAAAATGAGTAATGTAGCATAAATTTTCAAAATAAGCACGTAATTACCAACAACGATCATCATTAAGGAGTATAACATGATATAAATAAGTGCAAATAATTGCAATTATTTAATCTCATATATATATATATATATATATATATATATATATATATATATATATATATATATATATATATATATATATATATATATATATATATATATATATATATATATATATATATATATATATATATATATATATATATATATATATATATATATATATATATATATATATATATAATTATCTTTATAACGGGATTTTCTACTTACTCCCTCCGTTCCTTTTTGTTTTTCCACCTTACTAAAACGGGTAGTTCTATAAATTTTTCCACTTTAGAATACTTTCCATTTTTGGAAAGTTTTCATCCCACTTTTAACCCTTAAAACCCCACTTTCCTTACTTCACACTACTATTTAATTATTTTCTCTCTCATACTTCCAATACAATCATTACATTACACTATTATTTAATTAATTTTTTCTCTCATACTTCCAATACAATCATTACTTTCCACTACTATATAATTAAATTAATACCCACTACCACCAAAGATTTCATTTTTCTTAATTTTGGTGAAAAACCCAAATAGGAACATAAAAAAGGAACGGAGGGAGTAATATATATAGTGAATTGACAAAATGATGAGCAAATAAATTCTCTGTTTACAGGCAGCATCAAAAATGGTTGACCGAAGAATCGCAAATGGTACATTTCATTTGTCAAATATGATAGGACCAATTGAGAGAATGAGCATCGGCAATCATCCTGTAAAGGGCTTTTACTTCATACCAAATGGAATCAAATCGGTAATTTTATTTATTCATTTGCTTTGTTCATATTTGCACATTCTCTAATTTCAAAAATTAATCATGATTCACATGTTAAGAAAAAATTATTAAACTAACTCAATTCTTTTCTGTTTTCCTTACAATAATATCATCTTATATTTTTTTAAGCATAAATAATCCCAACTAGGTGATTGCTATGAATGCCCAAGATAACCTATTAGTTAGCTATACAACAAGTCATTTTACATAAAAAAATTTTAAAATTAAACACAAAATTGAATTATAAAACCAGTCGATAATTTTTAAAAATTAAAAACAAATAAACTAAGTTTTTTTAACTTTTATTTTTATGATATTTTTGATTTTTTTTGATTTTGCTTTTGTGTTGATAGCTATTAATTTATAAAAATCTATCACCATTTGGTGAACAATATTCTTGGATAAGTGATAAAATAGGGAATATATATGGTACGTTAATCAAAAATTGTGATTATTGAGTTGATATTTTGTCAAAATAGTAGTTGTAATTTAATTAATAATTAATTTTGCAATGTTAATTAATGCAGAGTTTAGTGGTGTCAGTGATGAGTTATATGGAAATGCTGAGAATTGGTTTCATAATTGATAAAGAATCCATTGATTGCTCAAAATTGATCACATGTGTGGATAAAGCCTTTCATTTAATTCTCCAAGCTGCCTCTACTACTTCCAACTTTGTCCTTGCTTAGTAAACTATATTATTATATTGTTGCTAGTAATTACGATATTTTTTGTTTTTTTTTTGAATATTTAAGTGATGTTATCTAAATTGTGGGTTGACATTTCATTTGGGTACCTTACCTTTGTTCTTCATTTAAAACTATGCTCGATCATATTCCCTCTGAATCAATTTAGTTATCCTATTTACTTGGGCACGATTATTAAAGATAGTGTGGAGTCTATTAAAAAGATGATAGTTAGGTATTTTAATTGATTAAATTAATTGTAAAGGTGGTAATTGGGGTATCGTAAGTAGTAAAAGTAAGGATAGTTTGGTCTTTACTTGTGTGAATATGAAGTATTTTGGTAAAAGAAAGATTGACAAAAAAGAAAATGTGACAATTGACATGAATTTGCTAAATAAATAAATGTGACTACTAAATTGGTTCGGAGAGTGTAGTATTCAAAACAAAAATAAGACTGTAGGAGTATTAGATTATTAATTTAATACTATTCATATTAATCTAGCTACTTTAAAAAATTATTTATTTTTTATGAATTTGCCACAAGGATTTATATCATATAAAGTAGTTTTTTTTTAAAAAAAATGTAGACATTAAATAGTTTTTATACAAAAGATCTCATATATTAGATAATTTCTTATAATGTTTCCAATATTAAGATTTAGGAAATGAGATAGTAGTGAATAGTGATAGCATGATACTTTAGTTGAGTGGAGCATTTTTGCATGATTAATGCACTTTCAGTGTTTATGTCTCTTGTGGATGCTATTCATAATAAATTATTCCTCCGTTCTATAATACTTGTTATATTTAATTTTTTTACGTAATTTAATATACTATTTTGTTTATTTATATGTCGAATTATACACATTTAAAAATTATAAAAATTTTATATTATGAAAGTATGCGATTAAACGATCCAAATAAGATCTCACTTGATCATATTATTACTTACATATTAGCAACAATATATAAAATAAGCTTAAACAATGAATAGTACCCAAAAACAAACTATAGCAAGTATTTCGGAACGGAGTAATTACTACTATGTCCAATCATTTATCCCTATTATAAAATGATACTAGGATTAAAAACATTGATATAGTGAATTAAAATGATATATTTTGATATAAGACAAAAAAATTATGTATTAAAAGTAGTAGTTTATGTTCAAAAAAATAAACCTAGAAAAATTATTACAATAATCACTTATAATCTTAAAATATTTAATTAGAGATATAATTAATTATTATGAATTTGTTTCGATCACATACAAGCTCAACCCTCAATCATCGACATGGGCTTGCAGTATTGACAATGTCACAAACAAAATCATTTCAGCTTGTCTTGTATGAGACCGTCTCATCATGAGGCGAGCCAATATAATTATTCTATTTTTTAATTGATTAATTTTAAAATCATAAGTGATCGTATTATGATTATAAGTAATCATTCAAAGGTTATAAAAAATGATTGTTTTAAAATTGTAAGTAGTCACTATAACGTTATAAGTGTTCACTGGATAGCCATATATTCGATTTTCTATTTTTTTTATAATTTTTATTTATTATTTTTAATTTTCAACTATTACTAAGTTGTATAATCGATTTATTGTTAATTAAATTAGACTTTTGATTAATTCAAAAAAAAAAAATTAGACTTTTGATATCCATAGTCACAAAATGATTTTTTTCAAACTTTTAAAAAACGTTTGATCAAAGAAAGAAACCGGAATGAACTTAATTTTTATATGTAAAATGTTTTTAATAAAGTCAAAAAATTAAAATTAAAAAAATAGCTAAAACCCAATGGAACTTGTCAAAGAAAACAAACACAAAAAAGTAAGACGAACTTATTGTATTGCATCAAAAATTTCAAAAATAAATTGTATTGCATCAAAAGCTACTGTAACATAATAAGAATCATCAAAAGCTACTGTAACATAATAAGAATAGAAACTATTTTGGAATTTTATTTTGTTAGGTAAGACTTTCAATTTAAATTTAATTTTGGGTTATTACATCAAATAGTTTTTTTTTTCTAAAATGAACACTAGTTTAGAAAATAGGAAAATTCGATTTGAAAGGTTCGAACTTTGCCTCATTTGTTTCTAAAGGTTCGAACTTAGGGGGCATGATCTTCATATAAAGGTTTTGATGACTTGTAACCGGATGAAACGGTAAGTTTCATCTTCATCTTCATTTTTTTTTTACCATTTCTTCATCTTCTTCACTTTCATCTTCATCTCATCATCATCATCATCTTCAACTCAAAATCATACCCAAAATAAACCCAAAAAAATCCATAATCAACTCAAAAAAAACCCATAATCAACCCAAAAAATCCATAATCATCCCAAAAAATCCATAATCAATCCAAAATCAACCCAAAAAAAATCATAATCAACCCAAAATCAACCAAAAAAACCCAGAAATTAGTACAAATCCAGAGATCTAAAATGAGATAATTTCTGGGTAATTGGTTTGGATTTGTTTCGATCTCTGAAATTCGTTTAATTTGTGGCGAATTCTGAAATTCGTTTAGATTTTTTGGTAATTGGAGAAGAGTTAGATTAGGGTGATTGAAATTTGTTTAATTGGAACTTGAAAGCTATTGTTTGAACTGGGGTTTCTTACTACCACAAAATCAACAAAATCAAGAACAAAATCAACAATAACCACCACAAAATCAACAAAATCAACAATAACCGGTTAAAAAGTAAAATTATTGTTTGAACTGAGGTTTTTTACCAAAATCTTGGGTTTCTTACCATCAAATTCTTCAATTGGGGATTTTTGGTGATGTAAACTTGCTTTTTCGGGATGGAGGTAACCTATTGTTTGAACTAAGTTTTTCAAACCATTGATGAACTAAGATGGATGTTCACCAAACCATTGATGAAGAGTAAGGAAGAAGATGAAGGTAACCTGGTACGATAGGTTACCTTACTCATATAAAACCAGGTACAACTTTAGATGAAGATGCCTCCTTAAGTTTGAACCTTTCTAGGATAAGCGAAGGTTCGAATCTTTAGAAGTAAATGAGGCAAAGTTCAAACCTTTCAAATCATATTTTCCTAGAAAATATATTTTGGTGAACTCGAAAGAGGATATATTTTTTCTTTTCCAACATTAGTTTGGCAAATCATTCTCAAATCAAATTTAATTTTATTTTTTTTCTACTTTCCAATGCCGAATACCTTGCACTAATAAGATTTTTCTATAAAAAGTTATGACTAAAAGAATGAACATGTATTAAATTTCAACACAAAGAAACTTTAAACGATCGTCATTTCTCGCTCGGTTATCGAAATTGGGCATATAATATATCATTGGAAATATCTTGAAGTTTAGGTTATAATGCTGCAAATACTACAATTATATGATTTTTCAATTTAAATTTATAGCCAAAAGAGTGAGCATGTATCAAATTTTAACACAATCATATTGATTCCGCAATCATATTGATGCTCATTTTCGTTGACCATGTAACTTAATTTTTAGTTTTAGCTTGTTTTAGTTCAATGAGTGTTGGAAAAAAGTTTTTTAAAGAAACGTCAGAGCTGATTGAAGGTTTAAAAAGTAATCTGGATATTTTAATACTCCCTTAAAATATAAAAGGGGTGGCAATAAAATAAAAAAGGTTGGCGAAGTTTAATACTCCCTTAAAATCATTAAGGTGTTCCATTTGGATTTTCACGGTTATTAAGGATAGTGTGGGGTCCATTAAAAAGGTTGTATAGTTGGATATTTTAATTGATTAAATTAATTGTAAATGTTGTAGTTAGGGTATTTGGAATTGGAAAAGTTGGGTAAATGTGGTAGTTAGGTATTAAAAGTAGTAAAAATGAGGGTATTTAGGTAAAAAAAAGATAAAGAAAAAAAATGAGACAATAAATATAAATTTTGCCAAATAAAAAATAAAAAAAATATAAAATAATTCCACGGAATAATTCCCTTATGAAACGGACAAGGTACCACTAAGCAGTATTGAGGCTCTGCACCTCTCTCCTCATGATTTTAACTTACACCGTTACACGTTACTCTATTTGTCTCCCATATTGCACCTAAAACAATGTAGGTGAAATTTAGTTGAAACAATAATTGAATTGAAGAATAGAGAACATTACAAGTGAACGATTCAAAAATAAAGAGTCAACGTTTCATTTATTCAATAAAAAAATTATCTTTGTCTTATTTTTGCAAATAAAGAGTCAACGTTTTATTTATTCAATAAATTTAGAGTTGAAAACTTACCTGCTATATTGAATAAATGAAACGTTGATTCTTTATTTGCAAAAATGAGACAAATGTTGTCTTTTTATTGAATAAATGAAACATTAACTCTTTATTCGCAGATGGCCAAAAGGTTGGCTTTTTAGAAACAATTTTTCCTTAAAAATAATCAATAGTTGGAATTATTCACAGCAGATGGACAATAAATCGAATTATTCAGGACAATTTTTTTAAAAAAATTATATTACCAAAAATAAAATTATTAAAAATTAATGAAACAAAACAAATTGAAAAATAATGAGAACCGCTGATTGAAAGCTTACAGAATGACCGCATTGAATGACGCTCAACTATTTTGATGGCATGCATTGAATTGAATGAAGGAAAATGACAATAAAGGCACGTGATGATGTGGAAAATATCTACCACATTTATGGAATACTTCTACTAAACACCGTGTAATGCATAAAATTTTATCGAGAATTTGCTCAAAATAATGTCAATTATTACTCGTTGGTTAACTATAATCTCTATTATTAATTATTTTTTAATAATTCCAACTATTTTTATAATTTGTTAAAAACATATTCACCTCCCTTTCATCCGGAAACAACAGGTAAATTTTCACTTTTTTTCTTTCTTTTTTGATTAATATATGAACAAAGCCGACTATTAGAGGGAGCATCATGAGCTCCCTCTCAGGGCCCCGATTTATGAAGGGCCTCATGTTTTTGCTATATGGTTAAAATTAAAATGAGGACTTTTTGTATATTCTGCAGCAAAATTAAATGGATAGGGATATTATTAAAATTTAATATATGCATTCAATTTATTTTTAAAAGATAAATATATAAATTGACTAATAAATTTGTATTAATCAACTTGTGTTAAATGATTACGATATACTAGTATAAATTATTCTAGGTGAGCAATATAATATCTCTTGATAATTTTTAATATACTATTATAATAATTAGTTCAATTAAGATAAGTGATAATAGTGGTTTAAATTTTAAACTTAAAAGAAATGACTATATAAAATTTGAATTTATGATTGATAGTTGTTGGTTCCGTGAAATTATAAAATTTAGCAATGTTTTAATATATTGATACTAATTAAAGTATTGATAAATAAATTTATAATTACCAAAATGAAGTAAAACGTAATTTTAGATTTTAGGGGCCCGTAATTTATATTTTGCACAGGGCGTTTGAAATGTCGAAGACGACTCTGTAGATGAAGGGGAAAGGTTAATTTTGAACAGTTCAGTAAAAAAAGAAAAAAAGAGTGGAAAAGTTACCTGTTTTAGACGATAACGAGGGGTGGGTATGTTTTCAACAAATTACGAGAATAGTTGTGATTATTGAAAAATAATTAATAGTTGGGATTATTTTTGGCCAACGGGTGATAGTTGGGATTATTTTGAGCAAATTTTCTAAATTTTAAAGATGTATATATTCCATTTGTCCATTTTCATCTGCATCAAAGAGAAATATGGTGATTTTTAAGAATGGAATAATAAATAAAGAGGGAGAATAAATTGTTTTGATGAAATTAAAAGAAATTTAAAATATATGAATGCGATGAAAAGAATGTGGTGGGTGATACCCAAAAATAAAAATAATGCAAATTAAGTGAGACGGACCAAAATGAAAAATGCTGCAAATTAAATGGGACGGAGGGAGTTAGTAAGTATAATTTTAAAAGATATGTATTAATAAACATCATATCATACAAGCTATTAATTTTAATATATTTTAAAAAAAGGCAAGTTGAATGTGCGCATGACATTTGTCTTTTTTTCATTGGATGGAATTAATAGAAATGATTTATTTGCATTTTTTGTAACTTTATTATTTCTAAATTTATTATTGAGTATTTATGTAAACTAGTCTTTATTTCTAAAAGGTGGTAGTGGGGTATTTTAAGTGAATATAATAATTGAAAAGTTGGTAGGTAGGGTATTATTAAATAATATAAGTTGGGGTAGTTGGGGGTATTTAGGTAAAAAGTTTTGCCAAAAAAGGAAAGTGGACACTTAAAGTGGTATAACCCAAAATGGAATAGTGGACAAAACTAATGGGAGGGAGGGAGTATAAGACTAATTTTGTTGGGTACACTTAATTATTCTTCTATAAGTTAATGTTTTAAAATTAATTGAACTTTGTTTAGTTAGTTTTATTTAAAAAAACAACTAGTAATAATAACTGCATCTAGTTTTATTATTAGAATTTACATAATATTAAATCTAGTTGGGTAATAGGGTATCTTCTTTGTTAAGTTTAATGGTTGTTGAAGTCTCCTAAAATTAAAGTAGTCAATTCATTAAAACATGATTAATGAACACTAGGCTTTACTATCAAATATCAAACTATACATTTGATTAGAATATAAGGGAGTAAAGATTGGTAAGCTATAATGCAAACAATATTGTATGGCTATTATATTGATTGCGGTTAGCTAGTTTGCTTCTTTTGTCAAGGAACCAACTCAACAAAAAACTTAAGCTCGTGGTTGATGTCACGGGATGTTATATACTCTAACACGACCTCTCACATGTGAGCCCATTGAGCTAGAAGTGTAGATTCTCATAGGTGCCGAATATTTCACTTAAAACGAGGGGTAATTAAGATTTGAACACGTGACCTCTTTGTGATGTTGGCTTCTGATACTGATAGAATTTAGATAATGGGCTTGGGCTACCCAAACAAGGAGGAGAAGAAGTAGTCCACTCATAAACCCAAAGAAAGTTCACTACTAAAACCAATTGGTAACAGTAGGAGTTACTCTTGAGTATATAAAGTGATGCATACTCTTCTCTTTCTCCGATGTGGAACAACTCATATGTGGGTAACACATGGGCACTTCAACAGATACCATGGTAAGGAACAAACTCAACCAAAGTTTAAGATAATGTTTGAAGTCTCAAGATATATTATATTCTCTAACGGCCCGTTTGGTAGGTGGTAATAAATTGTGTCAATGGGAATGAAAAGCTAGTGTAATTTTGGTTAAAAAATCTTTTGGCTATCTTGATGGCCATGCTTGACCACCTTCAATCATCTCATTTTGTTCACAAAATTCATTCCAATGCATTACCAATGAGCGAGTGGTATTAGGAGGTAATGGAAATTTGTAAACAAAAAAACTTTTTTGTTATCAAAGTTTCATTACCATGGGAATGACATGAAAATTTTGATGAAATTTTACACTATAAATCATTCTCATTACCACCATTTAGTACCACTAACCAAACGGGCCGTAACATCTTTATGTTTGTTATAGGTTACTTTTAGTGTATTTTTCACTAATAAAATTAATCATACTTTCTCTTCTTATTTTTATGATTTCTCATACCTTCCTCCCTTAACACCAAATTTGGTTACCAATTAGTAATTAATAATTACACCATTAAATATACTCTTATAGGCTCGAGTAGACAAAGACTTAGAACTTTGAAATGCGATCTTAAGGTTTTGAAGTCTTTAGGTGAAAACATTATAAAGAAAAAAAAAGTACACAAAAAACTAGAGTTGAATCTTGAATTGTAACCTTAATAAGGTCTTGAAGGAGAGAAAAAAGTAGGGCAAGATGGTACTTAATTAGATCTCTTGGTTGTGCGTTGTGAAAATCACTCATCATTCATTAATTTTCTGACAACACAACTACTCATCAATTCAATTACATTGATAGGTCAATGTTTTGGTTCCACTAAATATTCACTTGATTATTGAACATTTCTAACAACTACATCTTCCACATTGATGTCATCTCTAACAAGATTGAATATAGGCATTGGCGGAACTTAGTTGGGGTGGGTCTGGGCTTCATCACTCCAAGATTTTCGACAATTTTTATTTAATATATAACGGTCATTTTATATTTTATTATAATTTTAGCCCAACAAATATAAGCAACACAATTAAAAGAAGAATGTAATTGAACAAAATAAAAAAAATCTTAAGTAATAGTATTGGATCATCAAATTAGGAATGAAAATATCATTTAATAACTGGAAAAAGCAAAAAAGAAGAAAGCGATTGAGAGAAATAGACAAAATAAATAATTAACCACAATTGAAGCATCAAGGTTTCTTTTATATATATATTTTTAATTGAACTTTCTTATCTTTATTTAATGATTAGTTTGAATAATCGAATACCTGAATCACTGAAAACACATACAATAAATCAATCAAGTATAAAGATAGTAAAGACAAGACTTCATATATAACAAAATGAGCGACGATTTTTCTTAGTAATATTGAGTATTTTTACGTATTTTAAAGGGAAGGTGATAATGTAAATTCAATACTTAATGAATTATCAGTATTAATTTGTCTACTTGTAGGGTCACGGACAATTGAACGTGTAACATCAAAATAACTAATGATGCGGATTGAAAATAAATTGTCTATACCACATAGAAAAATTGAAAAATCCAAATCACACCCCGATTTTTTTTTTTGAGATTCGCCCTAAATATAGATAAAATACACGTCCAATGATTGAATAATCCTCCATACACAAATTCTTGCTATAGACCGTATATAGCATATACGGGTAAATATAAACCAACCTATTTATTAAATGAGTAACTGAATAGTCATGTCAGCCAGGACCGTCTGATATTTCGGGAGCCCTAGGCAAAATAGGATAATGGGGCCCCCGAATAACAATAGTAAAAGATATAAAAATATTCACTCATTGAAGTACAAAATATTCCGACAATTTATATCTTTAATTTCACAAGATATAAAAAAATTTTAAAAGATAAGAGAGAAAATGAGTTTTACAGGATTCTTGAGATGCAAAATGATTAATAAGAGTATTAATATACTACCAAAACTACAAATTATACTATTTCAATTCCCATTTAAAACAAACAAAATTAGATACATAAACACATAAAAATTATCATAAAAAATAATAGACTTTGAAAAAATAATCAAGAATAGATAAGATTAATAGATTTATAAGAAAAAAAATAAGATGCTTATTGGGGAGATCAGTTTACGTCAGGCTACAAATTAAACACATTTAATCTTTTACAATTAACAAATTGCAATTAAACCCATTTCAAAGAAAGGCTTACAAATTGCAATCTTCTCATTCAATCTTTGTTTTTCATTTCATTCTTTTGGTAAATTATATACTTCTATAACAATTAAACCAAAAAAAAAAAAGCAAAAAGGAGATTAAAGAAAACAAAGTCCAGCAATTTTCCAACAAAAGCAGCAAAGAACGACCGAGAAATTCAATTAACAATGACATTTCAGACGAAAATACCAAACGAAGTCCAACGATCCAACAAAAAAAAAAATAATTTCAGATTCAGTTTTGAAAAAGATTGTACTTACATCAATGAAATTTAGAACCCATACGCCATTAATAAGTGAGAAGAATTGAAGTGTGAGGAAAAATTAAAATGACTGAAAAAAAAAAATTAGAGTAGCCAACACCATTGATAAGGACAAAGGGAAATTGAATGATTGACTGTTGGGTTGAAGAATCATTATTACACTACTATTTCCTATTTCCATCTATTTCCTTTCTCTTTGATTTTTGTTTCCCGATTTTTCTACTCTTATTTTGGGGCCCGCTTCATTTTGGGCCTTTTGAAATACTCAGCTTAGAGGCCCCCTTATACTCATGTTTTCTGATTCATAAAATGGGGCCCTGGGCGATAGCCCTATGGGCCTACCCTCAGGGCCGGTCCTGATGTCAGCCATCAGGTTAAGCTATTGAGATAGTCGTCTATATCATTAACGGTCTCTCGGGCTACCTTCTATCCCCTATAAATAGTAATGTTTGTTAGCCAAGTAATGCACTGAACACAATAACTAAAAATACAAAAATGGAAGGTAAGTTGAGGATAAACACAAAGTGTAGAAAAGCAGAATTAGAAGAGGGATTAGAACCAGTTAGCCCTATTACTGAATTCTTACTTACTGAGAGTTTAACACTGTTTATATTAGCTGTTTTTGAACTTGAGATTTCTGTTGATTTTCCATCTGCTTATTATTATCTCCAACATGTCTTCCTTAATGCTCATCCTCGTTTCTCCTCTATCCCGGTACGTAATTCATTATCTTTAATTCTATTCTTCTTTCTCACTTTATCTGCTACAAAAACAAGAATTGCTAGCTCTTGTATGAGATTGTTTTACGTTGTTACTGGTCTATATACCATATCATAATACCATACCAACATACACACTAAATCCCTTTTATAAAGCCAGTAGGTAATGGTAATGGTAATGATTATGATGAGGTTAGGACACCTCCGACAACTACTAATTAAACAAAATGATAACACAAAAATAGCAGAAATAACCTGAACAAATTAATTCACCACGACAATCACAATAAAAATCAACAATGAAATAAAATAAAACAAGTAATAATCAAGGACAAAGAAACCTCATAGGTGTAAAGAGTAAAAAACCACGGGACTTTATGATGATGAAAAGAAGGTTACACAAACCGAATTCAAGTTCTTAAATAAGTTCTCAAAGTACCCAAGGACAAACAACCATAATAAGCAATAGAAACAAAAAGAGGACATTTGGAGGCTGACTGATGGAATACAAGCTCAACTACCTTTTGAAGATTTTGTTTCTCTTTTTTTTTTTAACTTTCAAGAACATATGTTTGATGAAAGGAGCAAAACACATATATATGCCTTAAGTTTCCCAAAGAAGCTAACTAATAACCCCATATGGGCTATAACAAGTGGACATTTAGACTCGATATATTTAAAATTGGTGTTTTGCAAGTTTGATCACAACAACAAATTTTATTTTTTGTTTGATGTTTAAAGAAATGCCACTGATCCATATTTTTAGTGTAATAATTACTGATTTTTACTTTAAGTTCCACTATAAAGTGATTTAGTGACACTTTATTTGGTCTTTAGTGACATATGTAATTGTTACTATAATTTATAGTGACATTTGTGAAAAATGTCATTAGATCTTATGTCGCAAAAAGTTTTAGTATGATTTTTTATTATTCTGCTAAAGGGTCTATTACATTGACAGGTTGAGGAGAAAAAAGGCAAGAAAATGTGGAAGCAAGTGGAAGTAAATGTTGAGGATCATGTTAAAGTAGTAGAATTAGCAGAAGATAAATCAACAGAATATTATAGTGATCAGTTTGATAACTACATATCCAAACTACCAAATCTAAAAATGTCTTTACAAAAACCCTTATGGGAACTCCACATCTTTAACTACCCAACAAAAAATGGTGCAAAATCAACCGGAATATTCAAGTTTCATCATGCACTTGCTGATGGTATTACCCTCATGGGTGTTGTTTTATCTTGCGTTCAAAGACATGATGACCCTTCTAAATCTCTCACTTTCCCAACTAAAACTACTACTTTAAGACCCAAAAATAGTAGTCTTAATAATGCTATTATGAGAGTTTTTAACTTTGTGCCTCAATTTATGGCTTCTGCCTTTTATTCGTTTTATTATTTTGGGCAAAGTCTCAGGATAATATACCGAGAAGATGATCGGACTCCGATTAGGCCTAAAAATATGGAGTGTGCTCCATTATGTGCGTCAAATCAAACGCTTACTTGGTCTCTTGCTGATGTCAAAAGAATTAAGAATGTTCTTGGTGTGGTAAGACAATATATAACTTATGTATTGTTGACTTTTGGTTGGCTTTTCTCGTTTGTTTTAATGTTTGGATAGAAGGAATATAAGAGAAGTTCAACAACCATTTATTCTTTCATTTGGATACATAAACGGAGACATGGAAAACAAAGCTTTCTTTGTGTGGTCTACCTAGCCGCGTATTTTGTGGGTCTCTAACGTGGTCTAGCTAGGAGCGAGTGTGCAAAATTAGACTGTACCGGCAATTCGAATAGGAATTGATTGAGATCAGACCTAAACTAGACCGGACATGTTGCATCCAGTCCAGGCTCCGAGTCTTACTAATTTTTCATTCTGGGATCCCGGTCCGATCTAAGCCTGAAAATATTTGAATTAGACCTAACTAAACCGAATATATTTTAATTTTAGGAAAAATTACCCAGAATAATACGATCTTTTATTGATTTCCCAAGAATAATACGAACTTTGACATGCATTTTCCGCTGGCATACATGACCTGTTTATAACCAGTAGTACAGTTCTTTTTTTGACCGTTGTTCAGCAGGTTTCATCTCGTATTATTGGTGGTTAATTGAAAGTTCGTACTACCGGTTGAAACCTGCTGAGCAACGGTCAAAAAAAGACCTGTACTACCGGTTATAAACAGGTCATGTATGCCAGCGGAAAATGCATGTCAAAGTTCGTATTATTGGTGGTTAATTGAAAGTTCGTATTATTCTTGGAAAATTAGTAAAAAGTCGTATTATTTTGGGTAATTTTTCCTTAATTTTATAATAAAAGTGGTTATAGTGTGTGGGTGGAGGTTGAGTAGTTTAAAGTTCTTTTTTTATCTTCGTTTCGGTATAGTTATTTCAAAGTTAGAGTATTTTTGTCTATTTTGGTTATTATGGTCTAAACTCGAAACAAATTGAAATCTTGATGCTACCGTGGCTTACTCGTATTTTGTCATAGTTAAATACTAGATAGTGCCCGTGCGATGCACAGCTTTATTAAATTTACCGAATCATTTAAGAAATTAAAATATTACTTAAGAAATAAATTTTACATTATGGTTATATCTTATTTCGTTCTAAATAGTTGTATACATTACATACATTATTTGATTTGTATCATACTTTGTGTTGTGTGTAGATGATTGTGTTATTTTAGTTATAGATTTAACATAAATATAAATGTAAAATTATTTTATAAAATTTGAAAAAAAAATTGTTTGTCATAAAAAATATAAGAGACTTGCATAAAGATAGTGACAACCTAAAAATCATATTAGACTTATGCATTGCATTTAAGTAACTAATTTAATTAGTATAAATAAAAAATTCTGATAAACATGTATTATCTTTTAACCAATTACTTAAAATATCCAATATACTTAAATAATTAATACTCATTTAATAAATAAAATTAATAAGATTTTATAAATAATTGAAAAAAATGAAATAAGATATAAATTTATAATACATTAAATGATATGACTTAAAAAATATAACATCAATATGATATGAATACATTATAGTCATAGTTAGAAAATAATTAAGTCAAATATATTAATTAGTGATGATGTCATCATTGAGTTTTGGAGGGAAACTTTTTGTTGAGGTTGTGACACGTAAGCAATATTAAATAGTGATGATGTCAGCCTGTTTTGTTTTAGTAATAGTTATAGATTAACATGTGGATTATTATTAAAAATACTTACCCCAATAAAAAACTATTAATAGTAGACTAATTCAAATATAATAATAATTATATGGAAAAATTACTGTGAATAATACGAACTTTCACTGATTTCCCTACAATAATACGAACTTTTGATTAACCTTGAATAATACCAACTTTGATGTGAATTTCCCTCTAGCATCCTTAACTTGTGGGTAACCTACAATTGTAGGTCAACTTGCCAAAAATAAAAAAAAATAAAAAAAAAATTAATAATATAATAAAAATTTAAAAGTTTATTGCCTACAATATAATAATAATAAGAAAAAATGATCGTGAATAATACGAACTTTCAATGATTTTCCTACAATAATACGAACTTTCGATTAATCCCTTTTTTTTACAAGTCAACCTACAATTGTAGGAAACCAATAAGTTAAGGATGTTAGAGGGAAATCCACATCAAAGTTGGTATTATTCAGGGTTAATCGAAAGTTCGTATTATTATAGGAAAATCAATAAAAGTTCGTATTATTCACGGTAATTTTTCCTAATTATATTACATGAAACTAAATAATTCCTGATTTGAAAGCATTAATTTCATTAATATTATGATAATAATAATAATAATAAGCAAAAATTATAAGAAATTACCTAATCTATATGTCTATTTGCAAAAAACCACCTTATGTATTTTTTTCTTTCAAAAAACTATCTAATCTAATATATATTTTTCTGCAAATGACTACCACTTAACGGAAAACATTAATTGACCGTTAAGTTTAAAAATTTGACCAATTTGTGTGGTTAAGTTTAAAAAACTTTTTTTGCGGACCCGAATCTAACAAAATTCTAAATAATTTAAATCGTAAGTTTTTAAAAATTCTAAAAAGTTGATATTTAGAAAATATATATACTCAAATGAATCTAACAAAATTCCACCTAAATCTTTTTTTAAATAGATCAATGGAAAATCATAATGAAAGTTTGACACTAAAATTTCTTAAATGTTAAATACGGAAGAACATACGAAAATTAAGTAACTATAAAACTAAATATAGGAGTAATTCCTAATTTTGAAGCATTAATATACGTTTTTTTGGATATCATGTAGACAGTAAATGATGTAATGGTGGGCATACTTTTTCTTGGACTTCGATTATACATGCAAGAAATTAATGAAGGACAACTACACAAGTCACGATCTACAATGCTAATACCTGTTAACCCAAGAATGATCAAAGGATATGCAACTCCTCAAGAAATGTGTAAAGATAACAGTAAAGTGCCTTGGGGTAATAGATACTCAATTATTGATTTTCTAATTCCAAATTTAGAGGAAAATGATTTAAAGGATCCACTCAACTTTGTCATGAAGGCTCACAATATTATCAATAGAAAGAGAAATACTCCTTTTGCTCATATCTTGCTTGGTGCCTTCCTTGGAGTTGTCAAGACTTTTGGAGGTTTTGAGGTATTTTTTAATCTATTGACGTATTCTTAATGCATATTTACGTTATTCTATATGCATATCTACTGAGGTATTTTTTAATCTACTGACGTATTTTAAGTCAGTTCATTTGATTAATGCTTACTTATCGTATTCTTAATGCATATTTACGTTATTCTATATGCTTAGACGTATTCTTTATGCTTACTGGATGTTTTATCCGCAGGCAAAACCGCAACTTCATTGAGCGATTTACTAGAAAACAAAAAATAAAAAAATTACGAGACCAAAACCGCTACTTGAAGTGGCTTTTTGGTTCTAAATCCTAATACAAAAAAAAAAATTACAAGCCCAAAACCGCTACATGCCGCTACTTCAGGTAGCGGTTTGGATATTTCCATAAAAAAAAATTTTGAAGCCTCGACGGGAGAAAACCGCTACTTGAGGTAGCGGTTTAGTGCAATAAGCTTATTTTCTAAAATACTTTGGGGAGGCACCTATTTCCTAAAATACTTTGGAAATTAAGCTTAAAAAACAAAAAAAGTTCTAATTTGCTTTTAGTGGGATGTATATAGCGTCATTTAATTTAAATGTCGCTACTTTAAATTTCTTGTAGTTTATATATAGAGGATTTACACTATGTTTGGATAGCAAATTAGGAGAGAAAAGAAAGGAAAGGAACGGGAAGAAAAGGAAGGGGAGGGAAAGAGAGGGAAATACTCCATTGTTTGTATAGGAAGGAAGGGAAGGGGATAGAAAGGAGTTTCAATTTCCTTCCAAATCTTTCCTCTTATGGAGATATCTTGATGTTAACAAAATGAAGGGACTTAATCCCTCCAAATCCCTTCCTTCTAAATCCTCTCCCTCCCTTTTTGCTATCCAAACAAGAGATTCTCCATCCCTCTAAATCCTTTCTTTTCTTTTCCCTCCATTTCCCTCAATCCAAACAAGGCCTTAGTGACATTTATTAGACCCTTTAGCAGCATATTAAAAAGTTACACTAAATCTTTTAGCGATATTGGATCTAGTGGCATTTCTTACAAATGTCACTATGGACTATAATGACAATTACATATGCCACTAAAGATCAAATAAAGTGTCGCTAAATCACTTCATACTAGAATTTAAAATAAAAACCGATAATTATTACACTAATTAAAATATGAATCAGTGATATTTTTTTAATGTCAGTAAATCCAATATCGCAAAAAGTTAAATTTATTATATTGAATATATGGATGTATGGATAGGTAGAATTGGCCTTGAAATGGGATTTTCTACTTTAATAAACTGGATTGACAATTCATGAGCAAAAAAATTCTTTGTTTACAGGCAGCAACAAGCTTGTTTGAACGAAGAATCACGAATTGTACCTTTCAATTTACAAATATGATAGGACCAATTGAGAAGATGAGCATTGCTAATCATCCTGTTAAGGGTTTTTACTTCATGCAAAATGGAATCAAATCGGTAATTTTATTTATTTATTTGCTTTATCCTTATTTGCACATTCTCTAATTTTAAAAACTAATCATAAATTCATACCTTCGATGTTTTAACTTTAAGGGTGTGTTTGGATTAAAGGAAATGGAGAGAAAGGAAGGGGAAGGATTTAGAGGGAGGACGTATCCCTTGTTTGGATAACAAATTGGAAGGGAAGAAATTTGGAGGGGAGGGATTTGGAAGGAAAATTTGGACAAATTTTTGTTAAGAAGACAATCTTCTCCTAAAGAGGAAAGATTTGGAAGGAAAACATTGTCCTTCCTTTTCCCTTCCTTCCCTTCTAAACAAACAATATACACTTTTCCTCCTTATCCCTCCCTTTCCTTTCCCTTCCTTTCTTTCCCCTTCCCTTCCTTTCTTTTGTCTCCTAATTTGCTATCTAAACATAGTGTAAGTTTAAATTTTAATTTTTAAACGTTGCTTCTGTCTTAGCGAAAAACAATTTCCACTGAAAACAATTTAAGTTACTAAGACCGAAATGAAATGGGTAATAAGTTTTGAACAAATACCTTAGAGTATATACCTTATTTTTTGTGTTTTAACCATCGGACATCAGCTTAAATTTTTGGCTAATAATTGATATTTTGTTAGAATACGCTAGTTGTTGCTTATAAATTTGGTAATGTTATTGCAGAGTTTAGTGGTGTCGGTGATGAGTTATATGGAAACGCTGAGAATTGGTTTCACCATTGATAAAGAATCCATTGATTGTCCAAAGTTGATCACATGTGTGGAAAAAGCATTTCAGTTAATCCTCGAAGCTGCCACTACTACTTCCAACTCTATCGTTGCTTAGTAAACTATGAGGGTGTTTGGCAAATGGTTGATAGCTGATTATAGTGGCTGATTTGACCAGCTTATTTTCAACTCACTGCTATAAGATGCTTGTTCAAAAACAGCTTATTCGTATCAATAAGTTGTTTCAACCATCTATTTCACCAAACACATAGCATTAGCTGATTTGACCACCAACCCTCTATTTATATCAAAATAAGCTAAAATTGTTGAATAAGCTAATTTGCCAAACACCCCTATATATATATTGTTGCTAGTGTTATCTTGAACCGAGGGACTCTTCGACCACACTCTTATTTATGGATATAAATTGCCATTTCCTTCCCTCCTCAAATCCTGATTATAGTTTTCCTATAAGCAGGATAGACTTATATGATGATTATTGCAAGTGTTATGATATTTTTTGTATATTTTATTTTCGAATAAAATGTGGTTAACTTTTCATTTGGGTACCTTACCTTTAATGCTTTGTTCTTCATTTGAACGCTATGCTCGATGATAATGTTCAAAACCAAAAAAAGATTGCATTAGATTATTAATTAACTGGGTGATTGACCGTGCTAAGCACGAATTATTTAATATTTTATTATATTTAATATATATTTTTATGTAAATAAATAAAAATATCAAAAATAGATGAATAAAAAGATATTGACACGCAATTTGTAATATAGATTTGTCTACCATAATATACATTACGACGGAAAATAAAGTTAAATAATATATAAACCTAGTGAAATGGATACATTAATAACAACTTTTATTAACTACAAATATCGAACCACTTTTTGTATAAGATATTGTATGTTAAAGTATATCATCAAAATCATCACATATTATACTCTTTAGTATTTGCTTGCTTTTGACCCATGAAACAACTATATATGATTGATCATGCATTAATACATATTGGTAAAAATTGAAAATTTATGTTAGGTAATAATCAAATGATTGAATTCTATTTTATATCTTCTTTATTATTTTCTTATCAGAAAAATAAAATAATAGATTTTAGTATTAGGAAACAATATCATGATTGTTATTATTAATCCTTCTCAAGTTTCATTACTCCTCTGAAGATTTCGTACATCTCTAAACATGAATTACTTCCCCTCAAGTTGAATAAAGAAATTAAGATTTGGTAAATTTAAAAATATAAAAAAAAGGGATCCTGGTTTGATCAATCAAAATAAATAATAACTATAAAGAACAATTAAAATTAAAATTTATAAATAAATCATTCACATGAATAGAAAAAATATGATATCAAAAATCAATAAATAAAATATTTAAGAAAATAAAAGATAAAAATAGACTAATGCAGGAGATGTGACCCATTCATCGAGATTTGGTTACATGCTTTACTTCTTTCTATGGTTCGATATAACTAAACCCAAAAAATCTATAGAAAGAGATAATTAAAGATAAAAAAAATCCAATTTTTTATATATGAGAATGGAAGAAAGATATGGAATTTTTATAAAAAAAAATATAAGTAATCTTCCATCACAAGTTGCAATGATCTTAAAAAAATGTGATAATTAGTTCAATGAGATATAAAAAGTCTGTAATGTTGCAGTAATCAAATTGGATTTTATAAAAATTCATTAAAGACTATTTTTATAAAAAGATATGGAAGAAAGATTTGGGAGAGGGAACTAAACTCATCAGAACATCACATGTATCCCTTACCTTTACGGCCCGTTTGGTAAGTGGTAATAAACAGTGGTAATGAGATTGAAATATTAGTGTAATATTGGTTGAAAAATCTCATGACTACCTAGATGGCCATGCTTGACAACCTTCAATCATCTCATTTTGTTCATAAAATTCATTCCAATGCATTACCATTGGGAGAGGTGTTATTAGATGGTAATAGGAATTTGTGAACTGTTATAAATAATAAGCGAACCTTTGTATATGGCAATGGACTCCTTGCTTTAAATAATCACGAAATGGACACCGTGATGAAGATTAGTTTGCGACGATAAACATCGCTCGGAAATCATGATATAGATTGAAGGCGACATCGATACTTTCCTTTTGTGATATTTCCCCCACAAAGGTACTTGGGTTATGAGACCGGAAATTCACAAAGAGATACAATCAATCACATTAACCGATGAGTACGCACCGATTAATCTAAACAACAAAGAGTTTATAAGAGAAAATGATATCAGAAAAACTATAACGGAGTTGATCACTCTCCTTTACGTTTCAAGAGAATAAGAGAAAGATGACAGAATTTTGATTCTAACAACAAGTCCATTGATATCCATGCACTCACTCTTATTTATAGAGTTGAAGTGTCACATGGTTTCATCCAATCCATACATCGATTGACGATGTAACACATTGATACATAACAACACATTAGTTCATGAAACATAACTTTGTTTCATGAACAATCACTTTGTTTCATGAACAATCACTTTGTTCCATGAACAAACACTTTGTTTCATAAAACAACTTCTAGAAACTTTCTGACTCGAAAATCTCTAAGTGTTCGAACGAGCAACCATAGTGCTCGAACGAGCAAACCACCAAAACATCAAACAGAATGTTCAGAAGCATTCTGACCTGCTCAGAGCCACATGCTCGAACGAGCATAATAGTGCTCGAACGAGCAGCTCAATGCTCGAACGAGCAACCACATGCTCGAACGAGCACTTGCTCGTGATGCCATGTTTTGGTTTCGTTGTTACGTACTTGCTTAGTTTATGTAATACATGTTCTAAGCCTTGGATAATGTCCTACATGCTCTAAATATTCAACAATCCTCCCCCATTTAGAGCCTTTAGGACATTCTTTCTCTTTCTCTAAAACTGATCTCATAATCACATTCCATGCATCAATGTTAATGTCCCTCCGGATTGAATTAACACCTAGTACGACATACTTGACAAATGATCGTGAAATGATGATGTCCCTACGGATTGAATCACATAACACATCTGACCATTTGAAGATGAAGTACACACAAAACAACGAACGCTTTGTCGTTTCTTGACACATTATAACGGCCGTGTCCATATCTTATTCATAAGTTTATCATAGTCGATACGCTAATCTTGACTACTTGAAGCAGCCACACTTCAAACTTATATAGGTAGGTTCTCATTACGTAAAATATATCCCCGTGAATGGATATCACCAAGAGCTCTTCTACTCTTGGCCTTGAGAACTTTCAACGGACGACTACCTCGCTAACTCACGGTCCAAAGCAACGATGGGTCATTAAACTTTGTTGCTTACAAAATCCATAGAGAATTACACCACATTGAATTCAGACACAATGTTTCTTTGTGCGTGAATTGGGCTTTCTAAATGAATTCCTTAGCGTATTCCGATTACAATTGACACTTGTTCAATTGAATCCTTACTCATGGCTTTAGAGGAAAAATAGCCAAATAGAACTTATTGTTCACATAATCAAGAATTATGACCCCATTAACGAAAAATCCTTGCACTAGGCTGTGCCTAAGAGCAATATGACGGAATTTAGCGTTATGCACTTGATTATAATCCTTTCGCCAATGCCATCCTGCAATCCGTATGAATTGCCACCGGTGATATAGACATTGGTAATATTGGTATAGTATCTCAAACATGAGATTCCTTAACCATTCCGCTTCCTTCCCTGTATATGCTAGCGCTATAAAATCGGAAGCCATAGTGGAACAACAATGCACGTTTGTTTCTTGGAAGACCATGATATGGCTCCTCCCCCATAAACAAACATCCAACCACTTGTCGAAGATTAACTTCTTCATGCGTGATTTAATTTGTATTGGAATAACCCTCTCAAACTTGGAGGTTCTCCACTATAAGTAATACCATAATCCATGGTACTCTTCAAGTATTTTAATACTCTCTTAATCGCTTTCCAATGATGCGAACTTGAAATACAAGTAATCCTACTCCACTTTGCTACCGCAAAGACAGAATTCGGTCTCGTACAAGTTGTCGCATACATTAGCGATCTAATAACTTTTGAATACGCTAATTGCGCAACTGGTTCCTTTTCATGTCACGAATTTGACATGTTGATACATAGGGGTCCACATTTGGAATTCCATCAAACATGTTGAAACTTTTAAGTACTTTCTCAATGTAGTGAGATTAACTTAACTTGATTCCATTGTCGTCTCTTATGATCTTTATCCCTAAGAATTAAGATCACATCGACCTCCCCCATGTCATTCATTTGAAATGAACTTGACAAAAATCTTTTGTCTCTTGAACCCGTACTAAATCAGTACCAAAGAAATGTCAATTCTTTGTGATTCAATTTAAAATTGAATTTCATGCATAAAATATGCATAACTTGAGCAATTTACTCACATTATTACAAACTAGTAATAATCAATTAATTATATAAATGTTATGGAATCTATTTACCATAATCTTCATTTTATACTTTAAGTATAAAATACATTATCATACTACTTGATAATTACATGTCTTAAAGGACACAACTTTATAAGTAAATACTTATAATGCCTCTTTTAGTAATTAAAATAAATCAACTACTCATATATAATTTATGAATAAATTATATACATCATCCATTTTCACATATGGACCAAACAAACACCAAAATATTATTACAAACTAGTAATAATAATTTGAGTTATAATCATTATGGAATTTTAATCACCATAAAACATAATTTGCAAAAATCTATGCAAATTAATTTATTCTCTTATTTAGAATACCAATTTATTTCATAACTATTTTCATAAGTAATGATAAAAGCAACCATTTAATTATAATTTCAACATTGTTGAATTACACATAATAATTTAAACTTAATTATTATAAATAATGGTCCAACCATATTAAAATTGAATTAATATGTTCCATATACACAAATATGTATATCCATATGACATAAAATTCTTATCCCTTAATCTTAGTTGTAATATAACTAGATTAACTTGGATAATAACATAACTCATTTGAGTATGGCAAAAATAAATCATTACCCCTTATTATTATTTTGTAATAAACTTGGGTAAACAAATTATATGTCAATTTAATTCTTATCTCATTTTATGAGATGCTTGACATAAGTCAATTGAAACATCACTTACTTATAAGTAGTTATAACAAAATAACTACCATAACCAACCAAAATTATGGTTACATAAAATAAATCATCAACAATCATAGACAAATATGATTATACGAAAAAGAGATTTCAAATGAATGTACATCATAATCCAACATGTGTTAAGTATAAAAACATGTTAATAACATTTCATAGATAATACCCTTATATAACATAACTAATTAACCCATATAAGACAAAAGAATGTTATCCTAATAAACCATGATTACGGCACACATAAAAAACCATCAATATGATTAAATCAATCAATTCATACATGAAAAATTCCATTCATTTTTTTTTTTACTATGCTACACGACAAAACAATAATAATAACCATAAAATTAATCACATACGTTAAACATGCCTCATGGAGAAATTATTTCATCAAGTATAACATATCATACTTTAAACATATAGTTAATCAAATTCCTTGAACATTTTCTATGAAAATATTCCATCAACACAACATGAATAAAAACATCTTTTAATCAAATAGACTTGATTAAACACATACTTTATGTATACTTGGCAATTTAATTTATATATAATATATAATTCTTAACCATTGTAGTACTTTTATTCCATACTACAAAAATTTCATTGCCCTTTTAATTAACCATGATGATCACATGAATAAATTTTATTCTCTTTTCTTAATTATAAATAATTAAGAAATAACACTTTATGATTTCCATCATAAATTCTCATCATCAAAATAACACATACCCACTTCTCTAGATCATATCTTTGTAAATAATATTACCCACATGCTTTTCAAATTAACATAAATTTGAACACATGTATATGATCATCCAAAAGAAGATTTAAATGTATGTAAATACTTTCTCACAATTTTAAACACAAAGCATCAAACATAATTTATGATAAATAAATTACATGAAAGAAAACTTACTTGTTTTCCATGATACTTCTTATTAAAAATAATCAAGAAAATAAATATATCATTTGCCTTCATCAAAATTTCATACCAAAATACTTGTCCAATTTCATGAAGTTTGACGTGAGATCCTTAACGCTTGCCATGATCAAAGAAGATATCACAAAAGATTGTTATAAATAATAAGCGAACCTTTGTATATGGCAATGGACTCCTTGCTTTAAATAATCACGAAATGGACACCGTGATGAAGATTAGTTTGCGACGATAAACATCGCTCGGAAATCATGATATAGATTGAAGGCGACATCGATACTTTCCTTTTGTGATATTTCCCCCACAAAGGTACTTGGGTTATGAGACCGGAAATTCACAAAGAGATACAATCAATCACATTAACCGATGAGTACGCACCGATTAATCTAAACAACAAAGAGTTTATAAGAGAAAATGATATCAGAAAAACTATAACGGAGTTGATCACTCTCCTTTACGTTTCAAGAGAATAAGAGAAAGATGACAGAATTTTGATTCTAACAACAAGTCCATTGATATCCATGCACTCACTCTTATTTATAGAGTTGAAGTGTCACATGGTTTCATCCAATCCATACATCGATTGACGATGTAACACATTGATACATAACAACACATTAGTTCATGAAACATAACTTTGTTTCATGAACAATCACTTTGTTTCATGAACAATCACTTTGTTCCATGAACAAACACTTTGTTTCATAAAACAACTTCTAGAAACTTTCTGACTCGAAAATCTCTAAGTGTTCGAACGAGCAACCATAGTGCTCGAACGAGCAAACCACCAAAACATCAAACAGAATGTTCAGAAGCATTCTGACCTGCTCAGAGCCACATGCTCGAACGAGCATAATAGTGCTCGAACGAGCAGCTCAATGCTCGAACGAGCAACCACATGCTCGAACGAGCACTTGCTCGTGATGCCATGTTTTGGTTTCGTTGTTACGTACTTGCTTAGTTTATGTAATACATGTTCTAAGCCTTGGATAATGTCCTACATGCTCTAAATATTCAACATGAACAAAATTTTTTTTGTGATAGAGTTTCATTACCATGGGAATGACATGAAAGTTTTGATGAAATTTTACATTATAATTCATTTCTATTACCACTATTTAGTACCACTAACCAAACGGGCTGTTAATGCTTTGTTCTTCATTTGAAACGCTATGCTCGATGATAATGTTCAAAACCAAAAAAAGATTGCATTAGATTATTAATTAATTTCCTATTCATCTAGCTGCCTTGAAAATAATTCATTTCCTTTGAAGTTTGAACTTGCCACATTGTGAAGAAAGCGTATTTTGTTAGAAAAAAGTTTTAGCAACAAATTAATGAAAAGAAAATAATTGAATCGTATGAATGATAATATAAAAGAGAGTTAAAATGACAAATGAAATTTATGAAGAGAAAGTCATAGGATAATTTTATTGACATTGAATTTGAAACTACTAAAATTTATTTTAATCCCCATTAATGAATATTTATAACAATTAAATTATCATTTATAATAAAAAATTGAAAAAGTACTAATAATTTTACTGATATTTTCATTTACAATATTTATATTATACATTAATTATGCTATACACAAAGGCCTATTTTTAGGCTTTATTGAGCCCTTTTATAGCGCGCTACATTTAACATAAAGTATAACTCATTTCTCAGTCTGGCCCGTTTTTAATCCGATCCTTATTAAGCCCTTCTTAAAACGGGCTAAATAAAAGCTCAAAATAGAAGCACGATCCATTAAACACCCCTAGTCATGACCCAGCCTCTAAACCCACTATCATAGCCCAAACCATTCCTTCTCCCTAATATTCATCTACTAGGCCCACCAGGCCACTACCCAAAGCCAAAATGTTACTCGCAAATCATATCTAAAATGCCAACAAACCCTATATACCAAAATTTCCAAATCTCCTTTACCCAAAATCTTATAGCCAACTTAAGGACCCTACTTGAAAAATGTCTATATTTGACGAATTTGATACTTTAATTAAGAATAAGACATAAGAATTATTGCTCCCTAAACCTCACAATGTTAAAAAGTTTTTCATTCTCTGTATATTTTTCGGCATAAATAACATTACATTTCAATGGTTCTTTAGAGCGGTTTAAAACTCATCTTGTAGATAAAGCCTAAAAGTGCAGGTTAACAGGTAGACATTAAATTGTGAAAAGTCTTATAACCATGTTGTGTAACATACGCTATAAAAAGCAACATATTTGGCAAAAAAAAAAAAACATTGAAACGTTCTCGCCAAGTTGGAGACAAAACAATTTTGGAGCGCGACAAAGACTTATTGCGCAAGCTTGCTTGGCGATAGAAGGTTTTCTCACCAAATTAGTAGTTATTTTTTTTGTCAACTAAATTTATTGTCACCTTTTTGTCGCCAACAAAAATTAAAGACGATAAATCAAAACTGAATTTTCGAAATGGAGAAACTTCGTTTAATGTATATGAATGATAAATCATTATTTAATTTGTCAAAGTTGACCATTTTATTTTTGAATTTTTTTAATTATCCAATTTATTATTAGAATAAACGAAATAATCATAACCTGTAAATTTAAGTTGAAAAATATACAAATAATCAAAGAAATATTTAATAGCGGAAGAAAATAACATAAATTTGATGAGAGTGATAAAGCTAAGGCTTTAAATGAGAAAATTGCAACATAAATTTTACGTTTTTTCTACAATAATTCAACCTATTAATTAACCATGAAAATTTACATAAAAAATTCCAAATAATTAAAATAAAAATCAAATATTTTTTAACATTTTTAAATATTTTTTTCACATTTTATTTAAATTATCTTTTTTTAAAAAATAAAACTTGGTATATCAAATCATTCGTTTACTAAGTTTACTCAAGGGCCCATACGCCCTAAAATTTATCCTATCCATGGTTCATTAATAGGTGGAATCATGTAGGAAAATCATGAAAAAGCTAGATTGTTCAAGGTAATTTTTCTTTATTTTTTTCGATTTTTTTTCTAAATTAAATTTTTTTTAGACCAACCCTTAACAGAATTGGTCCTTTAAATTGACTGTTGTCTCTCAATAGTTTGCGTAAACCTATTCATTTTTCTTTTATTAATTGATCCATTGTTCTTATTCATTTATTGTAAAAAATGAACCATTTATGTATCATAGTTATAATACCACTATAAATTAATATGAACTTTAAATTTAAATCAAATACCAAAAATGAAAAAAAATAAAATAAAAAATAACTTGATGAAAATTCTGAATCATTCAGTCATCACATATCTATAAAACGCGGTTAACACATATAATAATTATCATGAGTAATATTTGTATCCATAAAATAAATTTGGTGGATCGTATATAATTATATGGAAGATCTTTTATCATGATCCATAAAGCAATTTAAATGAGAAAAATTAATATTAATATTAATATTAATTAATACTTCCTCCGAACCAATTTAATTGTTACATTTGGTTTTTTACACTATTAATTAATCTCGTTTAATTCGTATTTTATCCTTAATTCATAAGTTAAAACATAGTCATGTGAGATCTTATTTGATTCGTCTTAATGCATGGATTATTCTTATCAACTTTTCATGATTTTTTTATTTAAGCATAATTAGAGATATTAAGAGTCAAAATGTTATCTTTATAAATATGCTCAGACAAATGAGACAACCAAGTCGATTCGAAGGGAGTATATAATATAAATAAAAACCATTTAATTTTAATTTTAATACGTACTACTCAATTAGACATATATAAATGGTCGGCGAAGAAGTAAAGATGACTCGGATATGGGCAAGAAATCTTATCCTTTCATAGTACAATTATTAATTATCAATTTTACATGGTCTAAATAACGCATACAATTTCCAAACCCCACATAGGATTGGATAATATCGAATCTTAAAGATAAGGTTTTTTATTTTTGTCTATTTCATTAACAATCCTATATACTATTACCTACATGTAGTTGCACCAAATCTTATTGTATACCTTACCTAAATTATCATAAAGTAGGAGTACTATTCTCTCCTATTCATTATTATAGTTTAATTTAGTTTTTTTTTTAAAAATTTGTTAATATACATATTTAATTGAAAATATCATAAATGAGTTCAATTTAAAATTATAAAATGTTGATTTTAACAAAATTTACATCACAAGAATCAAACAATATTCCATTTGACTATATGTTAACTTGTAATCGATTAAGGATAATATACACATTAAGAGTGATCGATGAATGATATCAAAAATTCAAATGAAGCAGTATTAGTGAATACGAGAAAGTGTTTGTTTGACTTTGGTCAAATTTTAATGGAAAATTTCATGCGTTAACCCGGAACTTTCAGCTTTTTCACGTGGTAGACAAATAATTTTTTAAATCCAAGTGGTGAACCTTTCGACGTGATAGACAAAAGAGAAGTCTTTTTGTTTAATTTACGCTATTTTTATCCTGCGTTATGACATTTTTTCTAAAAACAAACATTGTGATCACCCTAATTAACTACATATTTCGAAATACAATCGAAATAAATACTTAATTTAACCAAAAATTTAATGTTTTTCATTCACATGAAAAATGTGGAAGCTCAAGGTTACCACGCGAATTTTAAAAAACATTTGTGGACAAACCAAAAACTCAGAGTGACCAGATAAAAATCTTCCAATTTCAAATATCAATGAATCACAACATTATACGTGGCATAATCAAGGTGGGATGTATATCAATACCATGTTACCTAGTTGCATGTGATTATTCCCTTAGTGTGGCCATAACAACAACCACCTAAAGCCATGTGGCATAAATCATGTGGATATATATATGCTCCCCAAGAAAGATTCAATCTTATATTTTAGTTGTGTTTTTAAGACTATTTAGAGTATAAATTCTACCTTGTTATCTCATTCCTTTATTTTTCATTTTCATTATCTTTTTTGTCTTCTCAAATTTCTCAACATTATCAAGATCATGGAAGTATCATCACATATGATGGGCATGTTTCATACAAATGAAGCAAATCATCATCATCATCATCATCACCATCACCATCATCATAACATGCTAAACATGATGGGAGGAGATCATCATGATCATGATGATTATGAAGACAATATTAGTGAATCAAGTTTATCATCCTCCACATCCTTTGAAGACTCAAGCAATTCTAAAGAATCAGCATCATCATCATCCGATTTGCTTGATGATGCATCATCATCACCATCATCATCACCAAATGGACCCTTGTATGAATTATCCGAGCTTATGGATCAACTCCCTATTAAGTAAGTTTATTATTTTAAACCTTGATTATTGCCTTAACAAATGCATGAATGTCAATTATAAATTCGAAAAAGAGGGACAGATGTTCTCTTGAGAGACCGTTTTTTGTAAAGACGACTCTTAAAAGTCCAGCCTAAATCTGTTATATTTAGAGTTGTAATAATATATATGTAGAATTGGACCGGACTTTTAGGAGCCATCTTTACAAAAGACGGTCTCAAATAAGAATTTGTGAACGAGAAATTAGAAAATGATACGTTTACGTTACTAATATTCTAATTAGATAGAATAATGACCTTTCTAGTCATTAGACGGTCCAATTAATAATTAAATACCATTTGATAACCGGTAATATATTAACAATTAAAATAAAAGTGTTATTTCATATTCCTCTAAGTTATACTCTTTCGATCTCATAAAGTTAGTTCAGATTATAATATGTATTTATTTACATTAGACTTTGTAAAATTGTACGAATTTTAATATTTATTGTTTCACAATACATGTTTATCTATATTGAGATTGAAATATGCTTTAAAAACTCTGTAAAAAAACAGATCTAACTCAATTTATAAAATAAAGAAAAAATTATTGTAAATAATATAATTTTTTTGTTATTTTCCCTGCAATAACACCAATTATTAATTAACCATGAATAATATCAATTTATGAGTATTTTCCTAAAATGATACGAACTTCAGTTTATCAATTAATCTACCAATTTTGTCTTATATATAATAGCCTTTAGTTTGATATGGTAGTGATTTTCTAAGAAAAACCTTTAAGTTTGTATTATTCGTGGTTAAGTAAAAGTTCATATTATTATATGAAAATAAAGCAAAAAAAATTGAATATTCCTGGTAATTTTTTTTAAAATAAATATTTAAATGAATAAAAAAACTTGAAAAACATAGATAGTTTGTTCAAAAATAGCATGTATGATGAGTTGAGTATAAAATAAATTTTATAAAATATATTTAATTTATAATTATTCATTTATAAAATTAGTTTATCTTATGGTATTTATGTATGATTCTTATAGGAGAGGATTATCAAAGTATTACCAAGGAAAATCACAATCATTCACATCATTAGCAAAGGTGGGAAGTTTAGAAGATCTAGCAAAGAAAGAAAGTCCATATCAAAGAAGATTAAAAGCTTGTAGAAGTTATGGAGGTGGTTTAAATAATTTTAAATCAAGTACTTCACCAAAAGCTGGAATATCAAAGAGGGTTACAAAGGGTTCTTTATCAAATTTATCTTGTTTAAGTAGAAAACCAAGTTTTATTGCTACTTGTAGACCTCCTTTAAGTCCTGTTTTATAAAGTAGCTAGCTTTATATATCAAGGAAACTTTTTTGTTTCTTTTATTGGACTAAAATATAGGACTATATGGAAATCATAAGAGTGTTAATTAACAATACTTTGTGCAATTAGCTTCTATTAATTCAATTTTTTTCATGAGAATTTTTTATTTGTTATATATATATATATATATATATATATATATATATATATATATATATATATATATATATATATATATATATATATATATATATATATATATATATATATATATATTTGCTCTAAAAGTTTGTCTATCAAGAGATTCCACTCAAATACAGAGAAATTTAAATATTTGGAAAGTTATTAGGCTTGGAATTCTACCTTGGATAGTGAAGAGGTAGGATTAGAATTGATAGAATTGGATTATAAGATCGTCTGACCCTATAAATATGTATTAATATGCTTTGGAAAACTGATTATCATTTATATTTGCTTTTTTTTCAGTTGTAAAAAAAACCTATTTGATTTTATCTATTAGTTTGTAGAAATGATATTTCTAATAATTATTTTAAACTGCGAAATAAGAAAAACTTGACTTTTGTAGTTATATTAATATAATTATTTTAGTTATATTTATTTAAACACAAGTGAAATCTGGATTATATTAGACAGTTGTCCTTGTAGGATTGGGTCGTTGGATCGTAGAATAAATTTATGATCCTACTACTTTGATTTTTGAACTAAGTATTAGCATCAAAGTAGGATCGCACGATTCTACCAACATTAAGATCATACTTATAATCTGAATCGGTCACCTATTTTTAGCTCGTAGAATCATTATTAAAATCGAAATTTTAATAACTATGGTTATAGTTTATACATATACTTCATTTTGAAATCAAAAGACAAACAAAGTTCCAAAATGAAACTTATGAATAGAAAAATGAAAAACCTGATAACAAACTATGGTATTAAGCTCGAAGATTTTCAATTGTCAATTGATCATTTGACATAGTATCATAATCACTTTAATATTTTATATTTTGGTTGATCGTTTGTCTTTTAACAATAAAATAATTAAACTATCAATATGCGATGTACTAATTTTTGAAGATAATTTTAATTAATGTAATGTTTTATGGAAATATTGATTGTAAAGTTTAAACTTGGTTAAGTAAAGCTACAAAGCTACTAGGACACCTAACCATTTTGATTTGATTTGATTTCTTAATTATATGAACATAAGACCATGCTCTCTCTCATTATTTCATATTCTCTCACTTCTAATAAAATTGTAAGAAGTAATAGAGTGAATGTAGCAAAATCTCTTAAAAGGTTTTTTTTTTTGTTTTAAAAGCATTAATCAATTAGAGACCCTAAGAATTTGGGTTCGGTTCAAATTTTTCTAAGCCTATGAATTTGGTTTTGGGTTCGGATCCAATAAAAAAATAGGGGCTAGATCTAGATTATGCTGGACTCGATCCAGATTTAATCCATGTCCATCCCTAATTTAGGGTATTTGAAAAGAAAGGTTTTTTATTCTATAATAAGGAGAATTCCTACAGGTAGGAAAAAAAATACAAAAATATTAATCTTTTTATAAAAAGTGAGAATTAAATTTTAAAAGGATAAAAGAAAAATCTCCAATCACTAAATCGCTTGAAAATTTTATTTAAGTTGACAAATTTAATGAAGCAAGTTAAAAAGAGAAATGTGACAAATTTTATTATAAGATAAAATGAGTAACATACATTAACTTTAATCAAATTTACCCCACTTTGCTTTTTGTTCCTTCAATCAAATTTTTGCCAATTTTTATATTTATCCAGAAGACATGCTCCTATATAGTTTTTATTCACGTTTTACATATACTCAAATTTTCTTAATTTATTCAATTTTTTTTTTTAAATTTCCAACTAAAGCAATTTTAATAGGACAAATTTATTGAGAAAAATTAAGTTTTTGTTCCTTCGACTTAGGGTAAAAAAAAAAGTAAAGGACCTTCGACTTAGAGGTACTTGGTTATTGGTCTTGACTATTTTAGTTGACTTATACTTGATCAATTATATAGTTTTTGTTGACTTTTAAACTACTTGGATAAGTAAACTGTTTAAGGATATATTTAGTGAAATTAAGTATTAGTTGTTGATTGTTTATTAAAGAAAAAATAGATCAACAAGTCAAAAAACTAACTAAGAATGTTGGCCTTTTCATTTTGACTTTAACTGTTAGTTTTTGAGCTTATCAAATACTTTCTCTATTCCAAAATACTTGCACCTTTTGATTTTTCACGCAGTACAATGTACCAATTTGATGTTGAACTCTTTATTTATGTATAATAAAAGTTATAACAATTTAATAATAATAATCTTTGCATTAAAACGAATCAAACAATATCCAACTTCACAATGTTTTAACTTATAAATTGAAAACTAATCACAAATTTGGGTGATGAATGAATATTGTATTACCTTGCAATATAGCAAGTAATATTAAACAGATGAATTACAATTTTTGACTCTTGACCAACAAAAAAAAAACAAAAGTCAATCAAAAATTTTATTAAAAAAATTATTTACCAAACAAATTCTTAATCTCGTTATATGAATCATGTACAACTATGACCATGTAGCTAATGAACAAAGATACCCCACACTTTTTAATCCAATCCAATCCTTTTTTTTTTTTTACAATTTTTTTTTATGAAAATGCCATATTACTTTTTTATATTCTAATTAGGTAGATGTAATTACATTTTCTTTTAAAACCATTCAAACAATTTAAATAAATCCATCCTTTAATAATTTAAAGACAAAATTTCTTTATTGCAATCTAAACACGACCAACTAAAATAATTTTTTTAAAAAAAAGGACGATATTATGTGATCGGACTATAATCTCTTTTTTTCTTTGTTAGGCTGCGATGTGGTGCAGAAAGAACAAAGAAGGCGCAAGCTGGTAACCGCGTAGGCCCGAGCACACAGGATTGGAATTTGGAATATTTCAAGCATTATTCTTTATGAAACCAGTCAACCACCTATAAAATCACTCAGCACATTGATTTTATTATGTACCATTCTTTTCTAAGGAACACACAAATTTTAAAATTTTTTCCTAAATATTGCAAAATTGAAAAAAAAATAATTTATGTACGTACAAATAAGGGAAAATTTATTCTTAATATTGTAAATTTGTTTTTTTTTTATGGCAGTTGTTTCAGATCTTATTTATTAGTATTTGAAATAACAATATAATGTATCTTTAAGGCTACATCGTTCATCAACTAGAGACAATATTTATCAATTGATCAAATTATTAGTTTTTTTTATATGCTTGTATATCTTATCATATCATATCATATCATTATGTCATATAATATTATTGTCTCGGCGTCTATGATTGTCAATTGCTCTTATATGTCTTTGGTAATGCTGTTATTGTCCTTAATTTTTATCTTGCATTGTTATATTGTATTTTTTTGGTCTTATTTTTAATTTCTTTCTTAAGCCAAAAGACACTTTAGTTGTATCATTCTTTATGAGTATGGTTTGTCTTTATTCCTCCTCAAATCTTTATGCTTATGAGCAAAATGCACTAAATATGATATGATGATAAACTTTGCGTTCAAAGTTATGAAGAGATAATAAAATGGGGTTCACACTTTACACATACACATTAGATACTCTATGTTTTGTTGAAAAAGAAAAAATTTTCAATTTTTCATAAGCTTTTGTGTGGACATAAAATTATGTATGGAAAATCTCACAAAACACATATAATTAGTGTACCAATTGAGCCTTGCAACCTTTTTTTTTATTTTCTATCATTTGAATATTATTCATAACACCACAAACCTATCATTCACTTTGCTTTTGCAAAAGCAAGTTGTGTAAATATCTCTATCTACATAATCTTGAACACATGTTTAATAATCTCCTAATTTTTGTCATTTTTCATGTTTGTGACAAAAAAAATGTGAAAAGATAGTTCATCTGTCTATTTGTACTAGCTATATGACTTAAATATATGAGAGTTATTGTCTAGGTGTAAAGTCAAACTGACCCAGATTATTATTGGCCATAATAAAAATATCTCTACATTTTCATCATATTACAAATTTTTTAAAAAGAAAATAAGTTATTTTATAAGCCACTCAATTCATGTAAATCCAAATATTAGGAAGATGAATGAGTGATGATGGTGTTGGACGTTGAAGGAGGAGAGATAAAGAGACAAGGCTTTATTGTTTGTAGCTGAATTGTAGTAGTGTAGAGTTCTCGTAACAATGTTTGGAATTTTTGGGCCTTAAAGCGGAAATTTTAGTGTAATAATTATTGGTTTTTATTTTATGCACTAAATGTGATTTAGTGACACTTTATTGATTTCTTAGTGGCATATGTAATTGTTACTTTAGTCTATAGTGGTATTTATGAGAAATGTCACTAGGTCCTATGTCGCGAAAAATTTTAGTATAATTTTTTATTATGCTGCTATAGGGTCTAATAATTATCATTAAATCCACTATATATACTATTAGAAATTTAAAATAGTAAAATTTAAATTAATATTATTACTAAATATATCCCATTAAAAACGAATTATGTTAGCCTGAATATCACTTATTATGCTCCCCTACTAAAACTCATGGGCGGTTCTGGGCCCGTGCGAGGTGCCCAACCGCACAGGGCCCCCGAACCTAAAGGGCCTCATATTAAAAAATTATTGTAGAATAGCATATTATTGTAGTAGAGTAGATGGTAAGAGTTTTACTTAATATATCAATGGTCATATGTTCACAACTTATTGATTACATTTTTCTCTCCTTTTTTTTTTATCTCTTTCCATAACAACTTTTAATTTTCCAAATATTTTTTCTTACCTTATTTAATGTTTATACATTCATCAAATATCAATTATCACTAACTTAATTTATAATCAATAAGTTATTTTTAATTTTTCAACCTTTTACTCTTTTTATTATTAGTCATCAATTTATTATATTATTTTTTCTTTCATTTTTACGTTAGAGAAGAAAGTTTAATTTTTAACAACTTAATTTAAGTATTAGAAATATAAATTGTATTGAACTTTTATTTTGTTAATATTTTTTAACTATAAAGGGGCCCAATTTCCGAAATCCATAAATAATAAACAGGGCCTCGGAATTGTTTGCTCCGCCCCTGCAGTAAAACTCGAGCCCTTTCCCTTTGTTAGTGGTGCATGGCTACATGCTTTATTGGTGATAGTAGTGGTGCTCTTATAAGGTTGAAATTTAAAGTAAAATATTTAGAAGTTGGAAAAAGAAATTGAATAGAAAAAATATGATTAAAAGTTTAAAACAAGGTTTAAATCAAAAAAAAAATAAAGCCATAATGATAAAAACATAAAAACAGAAAAAGTTTGCCTTTTATATTTAGTGGATTCCAATTCATTTCCAAATTATATTAACCAATGACAAAAAGAAAGCCTAAGGGTTTTCAACTCCGTTGACATTAAACTTAACCAAAATTAAAGATTAAAAGGATAAAAGCATAGAGATAAGATTATTAGGCCAATGCACAATGTTTAATAAAGAAAAGGATAAAATAGGTCGAGTCATTATCAAAGAATAAATATTTCACTTTAAAATAAAAAAAGTTAAGAATCATGATCAGTTTTAGTACCACTTATACAACATCAAAAGTTGGCTAGAGTACTTAGCTTGCTTGAAACTTCATACTATCTGAATAGATTTTAGGATGATGTACTAGCTCTATTTGTATATCATAGGGGTCTTTGAGGTGCGAGGTGATCGACCGTATAGGACCTATTTTTCTCCCGTATATGAAAAAGTTAATCAAAAAAAGAAATATGTTAAATTTATTGATAAAATATAGTATTATATTTACTATAAATAAAACACACAAAAAATTTAGCACAGGGCCCCTAAATTTTCCAAGACGGCTATGTTGTACATTGTATGAGGGAGACCCAAATTATGTGTTAGCTTCTTGGAGATGATGCTGATCTTGTTGGTGTTGATTCCTTTTTGCCATCCTTTTCATCCTTATAGCATGAATGTAGAAGTTTTCACAAAATGCTCCCTAATTTGCCTTACTGGTCCCTTCCATCCCATTGAATTTGTTACATTTCATTTTCCCGTGTCAAGAGAATGCTCCTTAATTTGCCAAATTGATCCCTTCCATCCCATTAAGTTTGTTACATTTCATTTTCCTGTGTTAGGACTTAGGAGTATAGGGGAGATACATGTATCATACTCAATGAGGAAGGAGTATATGATAGGAAAACAAGTAGCAAAATTTTTGAGTATATTACTTATTTTGGGCCTTAAGCATCAGCTTAAGCTTTTGGTTGAGTTGGTTCCTTGACATAGTATCAGAAGCTAGCATGATAAGAGGTCACGAGTTCGAATCTCAACCACACCTCAATTAAAGTGATATATTTAGCGTCAGGTATAAGGAGGATCTTTGTTGCATCCACACTTTTAGCCTAATATAGGGCTTTCGTATGAGGGACGTGTCAGTGTATCTAACATATGCTCATATGATTGCATGACCAAGAACAAATGTCAGGACAAAACCAATGGATACTAGGACATAATAGATATCACCAAGTATAAATGGATACCAGGACAAAACATATACTAGGCCTCAACTATTGCAAGCTAAACAAAAAAAATCAGCTCAACCAAACGTTTAAGCTAATAGTTAAGGTCTCAACATAGGTTATATACGCTATCACGCTTCACAAAATAGATATTGCCATCGTAGTTATGCAAAATTTGCCGAATTGTAAAGAATATATGCACACACAACAATAATGCCAAGAACATTCAGCAGACTTACACAACTCAAAATGAAAAATAACGCTATAGTGTGCTCACCTCTGGCTTTGCATCTGGAATGATTTAGGAGTAGTCTTCTCTCTTTGTTCCCTGGTTCAATCAAAACTGATGCACAAGAAGAGTGCACTTGAAACTCAGCTTTTGGGTAAATCTGCTCAAGTTTCTCTTCATCTTCTTTTTGATGTTCAGAATTCAACTTCTTTAATGAGGAATTAGTCATTGAGACTGACTTCTACTTGTGATATAATTGTTTCATCACAAGATGTCCCATACATGTCATTGTAAACCAAATCAAATCCTTCATGTTTAGGATTTTAAGCTCATATTTAGCAATCCCACGTCCCACCACCATCATCAACGTTGTCATTCTCTCCTTCACTGACTAGTTCCACATTCTTGGGGTTCGATTCGAGATCAAGTAACTTCATTTTCAGTCATATTTTCCTTCTCAATGTCATCTAATGAATCCACAACAACAAATTCTACCTCATTTGCTAAACCCCCATCTGCAGGTTCCGACACGAAAGAATCCTCAGCATCAATTTCAACCCCAATTGCTAAATCCCCATCATAGAATTTTGGTTCAACATCAACCAAATATTCATCTAAGTTACCAAAATGGAATCATGAACAGCTATATAAGCCGTTGGATCAGGAAAAGCACCAGAATTACATTCTTATACAGAAAAAGAATCATTTAAATCTCTTGTTACTTTAGCTTACTCAATCCCATGATGAAATTTTCCACCCAGACAATCCTGTTCAAATTTTCCAACAATCATCTTATCAACAGCAGATTCTTCAATTACAGAAAAACACAATTCTAATTTTTCTCTAAAATCAAATCCCAATTCAGGTTCATATGACTTCTAAATTAATTAGATTCTATACTTATGTTTCCATAGTTTTCAAATTTCAATGAATGTCCAATACTATTGGGGTGAAATGAAGGATTGTTCATTGAAAAAAAATACAAGATAGATAAAACTGTTGTGACGAGTCCCAAATCCCTCAACGATGGAGTTGACTTCGATCACCTCGTAGCATACTCAATGGCTTGCGTGATTGAGAATGATAGTGAGTGTGCAATGGAATATGGAAGTATTCGCTTTGGATCACATGATGAAGTGATCATTGGAAATGATTTGAGATGCTTTGAGCAAGGCAACGTAGTGCACAACATGAAGGTTGGCTTGTGCCTTGAATGAGGCAAGGCACAAGAAGCCAAGTGCTCGCTCGAGGGCCGAGGCAGTCGAAGAACGCAACACAGAAGCTTGCTGTTGAAGGTGCTCGTTCGAGCTGAGCATGTGCAGCAGGGCCAAATTGCGGGTTTTGTTCATGGGCTGAAAGCTTTGGGATTAAGTTCTAAGTTGCCCTAGGGTCATGAGAGAGGCAAATACAAGTGAGGCAACTAGGGTTTCTACCATAAGAGTTTTTCAATGAATGTCCAATACTATTGGGGTGAAATGAAGGATTGTTCATTGAGTCATGGATGTATGTTAGATATATTAATGATAAGAAACTTGTTTTGAGAGGGAGGTATTTATAAATACCTCATGTATCTAGTGTCTTTGTTCTCCATTGTTGTTGCTCTGTTTTTGTTGGTTTCTTTGCATTTATTTGTGATTGTTCTCCACCAAATATCATAGCCCATTCACAACAAAAATCAAAGCAGAAAAGACAATCGAACATTCAAATAAAATCCTTTTTAACCCCCTTTTTCTCTCTTCAATCAAATCTTCTTTTTCTTCTTCCTCTACGATTTTATGCTCGAGTTGTTGCTTATTTACCTCACTTTCTTCTTCAATCAGAGAAATCTCTGAACTACAAGATCTCATAGAGTCAGGAGAAACACTTAGACGAAGTAAAGTTTTTCGCATTCGATTAGGGTTGCTACGAAGATATTTAGGCCAAGGAGGTAAATAATTAGTGACGGGATCATATAATTCATATCAGAAACAAAAGTTTGATCAATGGAAAGTTCAAAAATAGATACCTAATTTGTGGAAGAAGATGTACCCACTTTGTGAGGAGATGAATTTTGTTGGGTCTTACTCTGATTTTTGTTGTTCCCTGCATTTATTACAGAAACTGTTAAATTTAAATGTTGAGAAAAGATGGATAACCTGAAGGAGAGTTGGAATCTTCCATTTTCGAGATTTTGATGACCTTGGATCAGGGGCGAAGCCAGGATTTTTGCTTTGGGGGGGCCGAATTGTCGATATACTATAGCAAGTTATTTATTATATAAAAATTAGTTAAACTATGAAAATGTGAATCATATATTAACTTGAATCACAGCAAAAATTATATTGACAAATAGAGTTGAAGCTTCCCTATAATTACCCTTTTGAAAAAGAAACTAAGTGTTTGTCACTTCATATATTTGTCTTTTTAATCTCCAAAAAAATTACTATTAAAATTAAGATAACAAAAATATAAAGACACACTAAAAAAGGATGAATGTCAATATGAAAGATCGATAGTAATGACTTTATAGTATAAATTAAATTAGCCCGTCTTATATGAGACCATCTCACCATTAGACGAGTATATACAAGTAAGCCAATTTGCCTAAGTGATCACTTTGAGTGATCACTTTAAGGTTAATTATAAGTGTAACTTTAGGACTAAAAAGTCATCACTTTAAAAAATAAATGTACATTGGGCCAAGGCAATTAAAATGGTCTCTCCGTAAGACCGTCGCATATAAGAATTTATATGTCTATTAAATTTACAGGTACTCTCTTGAGAGACCGTCTTTTCTAAAGACGGCTCTCAAAAGCCCAACCCACTTTCTTTATTTAGTAAATATAGTTATTTTTTTCTAAATTTAAACATTGGGTTGACTCAATCTTGAGACGTCTTTTGTAAAGACGGTCTCAAGTAAGACTTTGTGTTAAATTTAATAGTCTACTAAAAAATAATAGTTTAAATTTGAGTTTGATCTTTTACCTTAAATTAAAAATATGTTACCTCAACCATTGACCTATAGTAATTTTTATTACAATTATTCACTCTTTAAATTATATAATATATTAATAATTAGTAAGGGGGCCGAAATCAAAAGTACAAAGGATTACATTTTCGACAAGGGGGGCCGGGCCTCCGCCGGCCCCCGGTGTAGCTTCGCCACTGATAGTAATGATTGATCTAGATGACCTTGTAACTGTAATTTTTTTATAGGATTGTTATCTTTCGTATAGGTTAGATGATAGCTATACTTTTTGAGGTGCTGCGTCCTTCCTAGCGTTTAAAGAAGGGCTTGTTTTGGCCCTTTGGAGCTTCAGTCAGGAGGTGAACCTAAGTCTCTTAATACAAGGATGTAAAACTTTAGCTTTTTCTTGGCATTTTATAAAATTTACTGTGCCAAAAAAAGACCAAATTCAGGTTTAAAAAGACCAAATCCAGGTTTAAAAAGACCAAATCCAACGTTATCTTAGATTTGGCTTTTTGAGCCTCAAATTTGTATTGAAAAAAATATTAATGAAAAAATTAAAAGAAAAAAAAAGTACTAGTTAGGCCTTTATAAATGCTCGAAAGCAATTTAAGTACTGAACTTGACATTTTAAGGTTTGGTTTTGGTCGATTTAAGAACTTGTTAGTCTTGGCTGGTGGAGGTTGCACATGCGGCCGTTGCAGTTTTGAAGAGGAACTCCAATTCTTATACATTTATAGGTTAATATCATACATAATTTCAGTTCTAATTATAAGATTCAAAGAAGAATCATTTTAGTGACAAGATATATGCAAATTTAGAGCTATACATTTGTAAGAGGAACTATAAGATGAATCCCAATGAAGAAGAGAAAAAGAATAGGTAAATAACTATACATGTTGGATGATGGTTACTCCTTAGACACTTCTACCGTCTCCGGAAGTTTATACACGGGTGGTTTATCAGCCCCTTTCCTCGAGTATTCACGCCATCTTCGAGCTGCTGCTGCCGCTCTGTTCGCTCGCTCTTTTACTTCTTCCTCTGCCACAACATAATGAAATCTTGAACTTAAATCGAAAGGCGCTGCCTAACTAAGAGATCGTCTTAATGCATTCTAAGAATAACACAAGATAGGTTTAAAGGCTAAATGTGTTCGTATATAGTTGATAACTTAAATGAATTGGTTATGAAATGATAGAGCGAGTTTAGATATGCTTCCGACTGACATAGAAGAGCAAACGAAAAGTTGTGTATTTGTACTATGAGTCTAAATAGACACTAAAATTTGGCATAAGAATCCATGTAGCTTGGTGTAAAAACCACCCATATCAACAAGGTGCAGTTTTAAGGAAGCTCGTTTGTAGAAAACTACAATAAAGCATGCTTGGTGTAGAGTATTTTTAGGACGTGTGACCTCTTTGAAAATTCTCAGGGTTTGTACGAGTGAGAATAAAGTTTACCGGAAAAGACTTGAGTTAGATTTTGGGGCCATTTTACAACTCATATGTTAGGGTGTTCAAATCAGACCCGACAACCAGATATTTACCCGGCCTTGGAACTGAACCCGGCTTCAAAATGAATATAAAAGACCCAATAGTGAACCGATCCGAAACACATGAACCGATATTGATCCGATGACCCGAATGAACCCCACTACTATCGATGAACCGAACGAGGTTGGGAACTTGGGATGTTATAGAAAAACCTTCTACTATTTCTTAAGAGGATAAAGGATAAGTTTCATTTACCTGTAGGCTGATACTCCTTCGGATTTCCCCAAAGGTTATCCCAGTACGAATCAGCAGCATTAGTTCCCTTCTGTTTCACCATTCTCGCTTTAGCTTTTTCCTGAAACAAGTTACACATAAAGAGTATGATCAACCATTCGTATAAAGCAATCCAATGCCGACATATCTGCAAACTGGCTAAAACTAAACATGATTCAGAAGTAGGATCAACACAAAGGGGTGTCAGCCGTAATCTGAATACAGTTTTTAACAAAAAGAACAGTTTTAATCAACTTCAAATAAAATGATCTTACCAGAATTTTTGATTGTCGTTTCTCCCACCGAGAACTAGCCTGTGAAAGTTTAAACGCTCAAACGATTCAGAACATTTTCTGGTACAGAAAGTACTTACGACCCGTTTAGTAATCGATACTAAATGGTAGGAATGAGAATGATTTGTAGTGTGTCAGGTAATAAAAATTTGATTATAAAAAGCTATTTTGTTCATAATTTTCCATCTAATACCACATTTTCAAATCGTAATATATTGGAATGAATTCTGTGAAGAAAATGAAGTTTTTGAAGGAGAATAAGTATGACCATTAAACTTGTCGAGAGATATTCGTATCAAAATTAAAATAACTTTCCATTACCATTCGCACCATTTACTATTGATTGTTAAACGGGCTGTTAAAGCTCAAAGATAATTGGTGGTTAGTAGAGATACTATCTTAAGCGCATCGTTTTTCACAAATTAGGACTACTGTTTTCTGTTGGACAGATTACTATGGTGCACGTCTTACTCCTGAACAAAGAAGCATAGAATGTAGTAGTTACCATTCTGAATACATCTGATGAAGCTCCCATGCCTGCTAGCATCAGCGCAACCTAATCATTGTAGAGGTAATAAACGAGGCAATAAGAAAGCCGGCTTTGCATAATTTTTGGGCGATGCATTGTTGATTAAGTTTGAATCAAAATTCAAATCAAAATGAACGGAGAAGAAAAATTCATGTGGATGACCACTAGAACTGATCTATTGGTTCATATAGTCGACTCCAGTCTTTTGGATTAAAGTCAAGAGAGAAAAAATATGTATCTAATGTAGAGTGCTTACGTTTACTCGTTCTACTCTCCGCATCTCATCTTCAAGTAAAGATAGTTGTGCAGCAGAAGTCCAGTGAATACAATCAACTGGGCTGTAAGACAGGCACAGTCAATAAAAACAGAAGCAGAACTCTAGTGCATATAACTAGTAAAGAACAGAACAGCTTCTTCCGTCGTGCTGAGTTGCACATTGCACCCTTCAGAATTTAAAATCGAGGGTTTTTTAGTACTATGGTGCAAACTCAGTTGAACGGAGGTAGTAGCAACTAGAATGTTATTTATTCCTCATCATCATACCCGGTATATCACAATCTAGAGAGGGTTAGATGACGGAAAACCATACCTTATCACAAGAGATAAGGAGGTTGCGGCCCATAAGACCCCTGACTCGAGAATGACTTGCAAATGAAAACAAATATCCCAAAACACGACATAGATAAGACACGGCAAGGCAAATAGCAACGCTAATAACATAAACTAAAGAACATATTGCTAATCTAACTCACAGCTGAAAGTGTTCAATGGGCCGGATCAGGGTGGTTCATGTAAAATTTAAATGGGTGGGGGCAGGTCAATGCCTGTTTAAACCCGATCACTTTGACCCGTTTTTAAAAAGTTTAAATAATAGTTTTTTATTCTAATTTGTGGTATTAATATCATATACAAAATATTTTTAAAAAAAGTGGTAAAAAAATTTTTTTTTCGCAACAAATTCTTATAATTATCCAACCCAGCCCAACCCTTTACACCAAGGCCCGTTAATGGCCCGATTTGCAAATTACCCGTTAAAATGTGACCTGACCCTTAATCCCTTGGGTCGACCCGCCCCGTTAAACATCTCTGCTCACAAGTCACAACACTATCCATACCAGCTTTCAATTGCTGTTTGCACTCGATCAGACACGCCACATTGCTTGTAGACTCTAGCCCTTCCAAAATCTTCCTCAATTTCGAAAACATCCGATGCCACATTAGCGCAGTTTTTACATCCTGTCATAGATTATCAAACATTCAGGTGACAATACCGCATTCAAATATTACCAAAACAATGTATCTATAATATTTACAACACACACCTATGCAGCTAAATTCATCAACAAACACATGATCCCTTGGACTTGAATCATCCATGAACGGATTTACTGCGGTCAAAGAATAGCCGTGAATTTCATCGTACACCATCCGTTGTACTGGATCACTTAGAACCTATACACAACACCCAATTTAATACAGATTTTATGTGACCAGAACTTAATATCATGCAAAAAAAGATCACTCATTTAGGAAAACATACCCCATAAACCTCATTGATGAACTTGCAAAAGTTTGTAGTCTCTGGATCATCACCACTCAAATCGGGATGGCAAGCCTTCATACAATTGTAATAAGCTTTTCTGATTTGTTGTGGTGTGGCATCTGGTGACTGAAAATTTATTGTGGCATTACAAATTTACAGTCATTCATAAATGGGTTCAAAACCCAGAACATAACTAAAATATAGAGGCTAAATTTCATTATTTCTATGCCCTTGGCTGTTCTTTTGTAGAAAAAACACCAAAGCTAATTCGAAAAAGCGATTCGCAATTAGATTGTTTGAGCTTCAAGGATACACAAAACAAAGATCATCAATCATATACTACAAACTATAACTATCTTTATTAATCAACCCAATGAAGGGGTAAATCCAAATACTACTATTGTGTAGACCGAACAATTACCTCTATAAGTATTGAGCCAATTTGGCTACTTTATATGTTTCACAATTAAACATTAGCAGGATTTCCAATCAAATGAAACGGGCCATGGATTAGATTCTCCTACAGGCCACAACTTTATAAGAGCTAATAACTGAGCAAAATACGCAACAATTTTTAGTCCACAACAACAACAATGTTAAAGCCTTAATCCCAAAAGATTGAGTAGGCTACATGAATCAATATTTCAGTTTCAATATTGGTCCATATGGATTCTTCTTCTCCATTCATTCCGATTTACTACCATCTGAATTTGTAATAATCTAAGTTATTCATATCCTTTTCCATTCCTATCGTCCAAATCATGTTCGGTCCTCTTCACACTCTTTTTAAGTCTCTCGAGCTCTAGGTTTTGATCTTCTTCACCGATTTCCTATAACTTCGTCTTTGCTACCATCTTAAACGATTCTCTTTCATCTCTTTCTCAATATTTGCAACTCCTAAACCCTTTCTTATTATTTTCATTTCAAAATCTATTCCTCAATGTAATTCAACTTTCTTCGAATTTTAAGGCCTAAAGACAAGCAAATACAACTGAAGTTGTATAAACTTATATCTAAGGTTGGCTTAATTCAAGGACCTATATGATCGATTCGAACCCTTTTGCAAATAAGACATTCCTACCTTCAAGCATCAACTACAACCCCCCCAAAAAAAATTTAAATGAATTTTTTCCAGAATTGAAAACACTAAATCTGCTAAATGATACCCAATTTGATCATTTGAGAATCAACAATACCCAGAACAGAGATCATCAATCAAATGCCAAAAACAATCAAATAAAACCCTAAAACATTAAAAATATGAAACAAAAATAGATTACTCTAAAAGGGTAAATGAGATTTTAAGCAGAGAAATTACCAAACCCAAAACAGCATAATAATCATCAGCAAACTCATCAACAACTGTTGCTGAATCATCCGCAACTGCTTTAACTCGGGTATGACCCGTTTTTCTATTCTGACCCATCACGCGCCATTTATGGAAGCGCGTAGAATGCACACTCCACCTACTTCTACTCGAATTTGCATTAAATGTATGTACTGGATTCTGCAATTTGAATGGATCAGCATGTACTGGGGTTAGTAATTGAGCCATCGTACTGTTTATTCTGAAACAAATTTTTGACTTTTATTTGTTAAATGGATTTTTAATTGGATTATTGGGAAGATTTTTATTTTATTTTAGATTTTATTGAAAATAAAATGAATTTATGGGGATGAGAATATTTATAGTGGAAAATATAAGTGATGATGTGGCAAAATATGTGTGAGTGGATTCATAAGAATCTGGAGGAATTGTGAAGAATAAGTGACTTCAGCTAAGTCATTGCTTGCACGTGTCAAACTGTGGATGAACTGTTGCGTGCTCACTTCTCCAATGGCTTTTAGTCTTCAAATTTGACTCCTATTATTGGCTACTCTCTCCGATGATTTTAAAGTAAATAACGTGGGTAAAATTTAAAAGGAATTAAAAAGTGATGGTCATTATTGAAAAATAGAAATGAAGGCAAATGAGTGGAACGGATAAAAAAGCCAATTGATGCAAAATGAGTGAGACAGGAAAAGTATAGCAGAATTACAGAAGTTTCCAATATTATCCATTATCCGACGAATAATCTTTGTATTGAGGTGTGAGCACGTCGTGTCTATCGTATCTCGTATCATATCGAGTAATATCATGAAATGTTTTGTGCCTTGCAAATAAGGCAAAACTATAGGAATTGTGTTATTGTGAGCCACTTACGCGTCCTTCTATCAAGTTTGTACTGTATCAAGTCGAGTTATGAACAATATCATATCACTACATATTGTGCCTCTGGTGTGTCGTACCTAAACGGTAAACGGTATGTGTTCCAATTCAACTCACTTTCATTCGTCATTGTTAGGAGTAGATGTATATGAATATCGTAGTTGAAAGATGAAAATAAGTTAGAAATATCAACTAAATAAGGAAATGGATGAAGATTTAATTTAAAAATAAAAAACTTGAATAAGCTAGTACTATTTAGTCAATGAAAGATCATATTATATGTATATCCCTAACATCGTAAAATCATCCACAAACATAGTAAAATCAATCAATCGCCCCAGAGACTCGAAAATAAGGTCATTTATACACCTTTGAAAAGTGCTAGACGCAATACGCATAGCTCAAAAGGACATGTAAAAGGTGGTTTCATCTTGATCGATGAGCGCAAACGCGTAATAGCCGCTACGTAGTAGGTACCTGACATGAATAACCATTACAAAAACAATATAAAGTACAACCTGCAAGTCTTGGAAGCAATTAATCGATGAAAAGCAAGTTAATATAAACCTTGTGATTCAGTTGGCACTATTTGAAACAAACGTCACAACCAATCTTAACTCGAGTAGGAACCGATTCACCATGTGTTGGTTCTCTGCAAGACTCGTAAACAATATCTCTAGACTTGCCTTTTACTTACAGAATAGGAAACGTTATTTCCAATTAAATCATCTTGATGATCAATTACTTCGGCATAACCAACGCAACTGGATGGATTTATACCTATGATGTCAACAACAATCCATCCAATAACTACATCCGGTTAACCTCATCGACAATGTCAACCATGTCGAACACCTATTGAAAGACAATGTTCCACCCCTTCTCTTCCTCACCTATCTTTCCTTCACATTATCATCAAAAAATCCATCAAACGACTTGGTGAATACCAACTAATAAAAACCATAAAAACTACACATTTAACATCACGAATATAGCAATAACCAATAATAAAACCTCCTTAACTCAGCGACCTGAAGATCACAAAAAATTGCAGAGCAATAACCAATAATAGAACAGGCAAGGTGGATCAGGCAAGTAAGCACTCAATCACTATTAAATAAGAATAAGATAGATATCTGTATACGAAATGCAACATTGAACAAAAATTCCAGAACCATTGATCCATCAATTCAGGGAACAAAACTACAAAATCATTTAACCTTTTTTCGGTAAAGTTGCAATAAACCCCTACTGGGATAAAACCTTTTTTCACTAAAGCTGCATAAAACATACTCGGAAAAATCTTAAGAGCCAATATTTTGTGCCTTGTTGAGAATGACTCCTTCATATTTGACCTGGAACCACTTCATGGCATCTTCCTTGGTGACCCTGTGCTGGATTCCAACACGGGACTTGCACCTTCTGCGACGGGCTACACGGTATCCAGGACGCTCAAGGACAACGTAGAAGTCCATCCCATAAATACCAGTAGATGGATCATACCTGATACAGACGAAAAAAGCAATCAAGAATCAATTTTAAATAATAGACAATTTGAAAAAAGATCGAATGAGAAGAAAATAACTAGAAAAAATCTTGAGAAGACATTTTAAGGTAATTATGCAAATTCTCATGGAAGACAAGCCACCAAGGCTATAAAACACATCCAACTATTCCAATCATATTATGCACTCAGAGCTTACAGCTATTATACAGCACAACAGACGGGATTAAAAATGGCCAACAATTTGAATAATATTTTCATAAACTTAACTACACCTTAAAACAGAATCACCCAAAAGATAACCACAAAATGAAGCCAAAAAGCTATATGACTCACTTAATTCCAAGATCAATGTGTTCTTGGATACCAAATCCAAAGCAACCAGTGTCACTAAAGTTCCTCCTTAGCAACTCGTACTCCTTGACCTTCAAACCGCTTTCAAGAAGCTGCATAGCCTTCTCACCTCTGACAGTAACATAGCAAGCAATCTTTTCATTACGTCTGATACCGAAGGATCGGACAGTGTACCTGGCTGTTGATCATAACAAAGCACTATCAACAATCCTTCCTTTACAAATTATATGAAAGCACTATAAACAAATTGAATAGAATATTCCATCCTTTAGAAGCACACTGAACATGAGGCATACATACATCAACACTTCCCACTTCATCACAATATGAATGACTACCTTTACACTACAAAGAAATAAATAGAGTAACTTCTATACTCTTAAGGGATTGTGAGGCATTAAATCATACAGCTCGGTAAAGCAAAAAGATTGTCACCTACCATTGAAACTTGTCTAAGAACCTAATTTAAGAATTGTGAACCAATACACCATTCAATCAAAAACAGTCTACAAAACACAGTTCTACTCAAATTAACCATCCAAATATATAGATCCAAAAAAAGACATAATTTGCTACACATCAAAGCAATTACCAATTTACCAACATTTCTCCAACATAGAATTGAGACGTTGGGAGTATTTGCTAAGACAACGAGTTTGACTTTTTTCTCAAGTTATGATCTAAATGTTACCCTTACTCAGATAGGAATCTATTCCCACCATTCGCATTAAATTAAGCCCCAAAAAAAATAGAGATCAACAGCTAGAGTTACTAGGAGTAAACTTCATTTTCTGGTCTTAATTTTTTCGAAATTCACTCAATTGAATATTCAAGCTAGAGAATCTAGCAACACATCAGAATTAAGATATGCATAAGCCGTACCTATAAACAGTAAACACCTTATGCATGCTACTACATTTAACATGACCTAACACTTAACAGGTCTATCTGACATATAATTAACAAAAAATAGGGCTAAAAAAGAATATACAAAAGTAATTTTACTTACTCTGCAAATGAATTATCAGAAGGTTATCTCAAGTTTGAACATAATCTTTTAAGTTACTGTATCAATACACGTTAGGCCAAGCATCCCAAGTACTTTGAATTTTAGGAATCTAGCATACAACAGTAGAGAGCAAATCACACAAGTAAAGGGCTCATACATATGAAAAGGATACAACACATATGTATAAAACAGAACCATATTCAGCTTGATGTAAAGGATACAATCTATTGAGCAATTCCCCAGAAAGTGGGTGGATTTCAAACCAAAATTTCATACAAACAACCCATATACTAACTCGGATGCAATTAATAGCAGAAATACCCCAACAAACGAAACAAACAATACACAACCCTCAAAAAAGAATGTTTTCAATTCAGCACTTAATCAAATCAAAAACTGAAAATAGAACACATATGTATAAAACTTTCTTACCTTTGGAGTAAACAGGGGTCTGACCGCTAAGTTGCTCCAACACCTTCAACATTGAATACCCAAATATATCAAAAAAAATTGAAAATTAACACCACAAAAATAAATCACGTTTTAATATAATGATTTCAACAAAATGTACCTTAGCAGCTCTGGTAAGACGATCACCACTCTCACCAACAGAGATATTGAGAACAAGCTTCTGCACCTTGATGTCTCTCATAGGGTTCGATAACTTCTTCTCCGGTGCCTGCATTTTTGATGCAAAACAGAAAATCAAAAAAGATATGATTTTAATCAATCAATCACATCAAAACTAATCAATAGATTGAAGAACAAGAGAGAAATCCACCATTTTTGAAGTTTGAGATAGCAGCCGAGGGTGCAAATGGAGAGGGAATGAGCTTAGTGTAGAAGAATAAAAACCCTAATGGCTGATCTAGGGTTTTTATTTGAGGGGTTGATTTCAGATACCCTTATTTTGTTGGGCTGTAATACGAATTATTGGCATTTGGGCTTGTATGACTTGTTTGTTTCATTTAGTGATCCATTTGAAAAGGATAAGATTATTAAAAAAAAAATAATGAAATAAGACCCAAATCAAAGTTATCCCATAACTAAGCGTCTACTAGGTCTGGGCACAGGTTTGGAGCTGTATGCACTTACTAAGTGCGAACAGGAGGGAAATTTTCAAAAAAAAAAGCCAGGGTTGTTCGCAATTACCAAGTGCGAACAGCCCTGTTGCCTGATTTCTAAAGAAAGTTTCTGTTTTAAAAACCCCGCATACATGTTCGCAGTTACTAAGTGCGAACAGGTCACAACAGTCAAAGCAAGCTGTTCGCACTTAGTAACTGCGAACAGCTCTAAACCACAGGTCTGGGCATTTGACGCTTATTTTTTGGAAAAGTTTGATTTCAATCTTATTCTATTACTTTTTTTGTTTTTAAATCTTATTTGTTTCAAATTTTTTCTTTCAGTTTGTGTTGTATAAGACCGTTTCATGGTGAGACGATCTTAAAATAAGAAGCATATATATTGAAACTTTTTATAATTGGGTTACTTAACCCAAATATGAGACATGTCTCACGGTGAGACCGTCTCATACAAAATTTGTGGTCCCTTTTTTGTAATAGTCGGTCTCCTGAGAGACGTCTATCATGCCCTTATCATTAAAGTTTAATTAAACTAATGATAATGAGCTGACCAAATTGTCTCTCACAATAATTTGTGTTTTGTAAATGTTAGCCCAATTCTTGTTTAGAGTTATCATCATATTTAGTATATTTCGATCATAAAAATGATGATCAGGATATGAAATGGGATAGGATACATCAAATCATACCTATAAAAAAAGATACGATTAAAGAGTCTCTCGACTTAAAATAGACCTATAGAAGAAAGCAGGAAAACAACCAAGGAATTCAATTTCAAAAAAATAATTGTCTTAATATATAAGTGTCATATGATATATATTTTCTATAGTGAATAAAATATTAATTTATTTTATTAGGTCTATAAATTGAGAACTAAATGGTGAAAACTACTTTTTTCGTTTTTGTTTTTATTTTTTGAAAATTTAGTTTTCGTATAAATTAAAAATGAAAACATGAAAAGAAACGAATGAGCCATTATGTCAAATTCAATCTTCAAAGTAATGTCAAAGATTAAACACATAGAAGTTAGCATTTTGAATATGAAAATGAATGTTTAATTAATTTTTTTTTGAAATAATGTTTAATTAATTTAATTAAACTATTTATCCCAAAATAGTATTGTTTCACGATAAGAGTATTTTTACTGAGAATTTATACGCACATTGTTGAAATTAAGAGCAACTCTTGTATAAGATTGAGATTGTTTTATGGTAGAATAATTATGTAGTTAAGGACAATATTTAAGAGTCGATCAAAACCATATTATCATATACTATACTTATTAAAGATGAAGTGATGATTTAAAATGACATTCTATTAATCATTTGTTTATGTAGATTATGATTATTGGGAATTGAATCATATGCGACAGTTTAATTACTATTTTATTTTAATCTAATTATAATTAAAGCAACAATTACTAAATTTAGGTTTGAGTCTAAAATTTCCAGGCCCTAAGGGTTCAAGTCCAAGTAAGGGTCCACCAAAAATCAATGGGTTTAGGTCCGAGTCCAATGAGACACTTAGACCAGACCAAGACCCAACCCATGACTAATTGATCTTCACTATGTGTAACTACAACAAACTCAAAGATAATGAAAAACACTATAAAGCTAGAAGAGAAAAAAATTACTCGAAGTGGGTGCTTCAAAGGCCTAGATCCATACTTATCCATACTTCAGAGTAGTGAGAATATCCAACAAGATGTAACCCATAGAATCAAGCGTAGGTGACAAAATTAGAGAGCTATAACCTGAATATTATGTAATCAAAGTGTGTCGTCAAAGTTGAAGAACTAGTTTTATCAAATAATCATTAGACTGAAATATTGGACATTTAGAAAGGATCATAGTTGAAAGATGGGAGTAATAGTATTGCAAATGCTTTGATGGATAAATGGGTATACTTTGGGGGGTTAGAATAAAAATTGAATTTATTTGAAAGGGTTTTAAAGTTGCAAATATCAAGGAAAAGATGAACGATAATCAATTAAAAATGATTCGAGTATGTGCAGAGACTGGTATTGACAAACCGGCAAAAAAGATAGAAAGTTATATCTAAAAGACTTAAAATGAAGGTGAGAAAGAACGAACATAATTTGGAGTAGATGAGTAAAAAAGATATAAAAATGTAGATTTACAAATGAAGATGGTAAAAAACGGAATGAATGGAGAAGAATGCATGTGGACAACTATTATAACTGATATATTAATTCACGTAGTTGATCCAAATCTTTTGGGATAAAGCTTACATTGTTGTATTGTTGTTGTAAGAAAAATATATATGCCAACACGCCCACACCCACGTGTTTGAAAGCGACTTTGAACCGTCCCGAGACATTTCAAACTTTATCGAGCAACGATGGTGCTACACTGGTCTTTGGTATAACTTTACTGACATTTGGGTGTCCAATAAGAAGACTAAATTCAAGATAAACTACCATGACAACTCATCAAATGAACAAGACACATGAACTATAGTTAAAACAATTGTAAGAATATGAACACTAGTTTATACTGATGTCCACTTTCTGGCCAGAGTCAGAACACATCTTAAGAGAGGAGCAAAAACTTCCATGTTATACAAGCCACACCCTACATAACTTTCAAGCCCCTCAATTTTCAGGCTATTCTTCTATATAGAACTACCTAAGCTTAAATATAGCTTTGTATTTTTGTTATACACCTTACCATAGACATTTTTACCATCAAGACGTTGTACAGCGCCTAACATATTCCATAAATACGACTACGTTCCTTCCGCTCTAGCCGAAAGGCTAGTATGTGTGTACATCATTGTAGGGTGAGCAAAAAACCCTTTAGCTCACAAGTTGAAGTATGCCCGAATTTTACCATCAACTGCACGTAAAGATTTTCAGCTCTACTTTCCGTACCAGATTTATGCTTTATCCGGGAAAACCCATCTGCCGCCTCACATGTTCCGGTATTAATCGGTTAATCAGTTCTGGTGGAGTTCCAGCTAACTGCAATGAGTTATAGAGAAATTGATCAATCATCAGCATGCTAAAATAACAAAGGAAGCCTAGGACAAGTTATTTATAGGAAGACTTACTTCCTGCTTAAAGTTGAAGAGAGGTGGTAACGGGCGACCGTTAGGAAGACGGGCATTCGGGTCTCGAAGTTCATCAAAGAAAGGATGAGCACATGCTTCCAACTGTCGTAAATGTCATAAAGTTGAGCAAAAGTATTTCTCCGAAAATATAGCTCTATTTAGCCTTACAATACCTTGAATGCACCCAGCCACCCACACCATCCCCATCTTTATTCTTTTCCCGGAAGGGAGGGGCTTACATCTTGGGCGATGCCAAACATCAAACATATATTACTCAAAAGTAAAATTTAGATGAAATTTGTTACTTACTGCAGTGCATCGAAGACTAGGAGAATACTGAAGTAGTCGAGAGGCTAGATCAATGGCTTCAGGAGGCATTCTCTTGTGGAAAACCTGCACCAAAAGAACGTCAAAACCCACAAATCAACTCCAAAAAAAGGGTGATATTGAGTCAACTAGCTGTAAACTCCCGCTGTTCCTTAAAGAAGTTCCAATTCGCCATTTTGGGTGTTTCATTTGTTGCATCCTCATTTTAATATGGTTCCACATATCTTCCGTTAACTTCATTTTAACATTTTTATATTCCTTATGGCCCCCACATGTTTCCAGCTAACTTTTCCTCCATCAAATTTATTATTCAATAAAATAACATATCAACTATCTAAAAAATTCTACTTTTCCTAATTCCCGTGAACATTCCTTGTGGGAACTTTATAAAGGAATGGAGTATATAATAAGTAAAAGAAAGTAAAAAGACATCCAGAATGTACATTAGACCAAGCAGACATTGAGGTAACCATCTTTACATATGGTAGCTTCAGAGCCACATGATAGACAATTACATATAAAAATGATAACTATGCGGAAACACTCATAGTTAATCCTTGTGTTAGTTCTTACAAGTATCAAGCATCGTAGACATTTTAAGACACGAAAATATACACATTATTTCAAACAAAATGATTATAATACAAAAAACTAATAGTAAGATACCTTATGCCAAGGGTGAGCTTTGATTTGTGGGAACCTAAAATCAGTATAATTCGGATTCATACATCGAATTTCCTCTCTAGTAGGAGTACCAAGAACCTGAGAATATATTAATACAATCAATAAGTCCAACATCACTACATAGTACATATACACAAGCTTGCCATAGCTTCAACATAGAAATTAAGTTTAGACCTTAATTATCTCGACAAGTTGATCCACTGCATTGTCACCGGGGAACAATGGCTGTTAAGAAATAATGAGCAAGATTCAAGAAAATGAGGATATAACCATGATAATGGCATGAAAAAAGCACTTGTAAATAAAATTTCAGTACAAAACCTACCTGACCAAGAAGAAGTTCTGCAAGAACACAACCAGCTGACCAGATATCAATAGATGATCCATATTCAGTTGCGCCAAATATTAGTTCTGGCGCTCGGTAATATCGAGAACATATGTATGATATGTTCGGTTCTCCCTTGACCTGGTTTCAAAGAATGAATATTGATCACGAAGGAACAGGAAATGCTCAGCAAGGCTAGCTAGGCAAAATTATATGGAGAATATATGTATGATATATTCTAATCTTCTCTTTGAAGGGAGTACGGGTATGGAGTGCCTGTCACCTTCCCTCAATCAGACCCTGTTTACAGACGGGATATTAAGGTGATGATGATGATGTATGATATGTTTGGTTCTGCCTTGACCTAGTATTCTAAGAAGGAATATTGATCATGGAGGAACAGGAAATGTTCAGCAATGCTAAAAGCTAGGCAAAAAATACCCATACTCTGAGTTGAGATTTACACCCAATCGGTATCATTTTTTTAATTTTGCTTTGCTCAAGATTCAGACTTCACCAATTACCACGAATTTAAAGGGACAAAACAAAAGCAGAATATAGAAAATTTACCAGAGCTTTAGCACTTCCAAAGTCACAGATTTTGAGCTGGTGGGTAAGTGTGTCAACCTGGGTAATACAAACACATCAGAATGAATTCAAGATTACAATAGCGTAGTGATCAGAACCACGAAACAAGATCAAACCGAAATAACATACAAGGAGATTTTGTGGTTTGATGTCTCTGTGGCAAACACCATGTACGTTATGGATGTATGCTAATCCCCGGAAAATCTGCAATAGCAGTTGAGCTGAATGATCAGGGTAGGAAAGACAACATTTAAGGAAAAATAAATAAAAGACAACTAAATCAGTAAAACAGAAATAGCAACACATAACACAGTCCCGCTCTAGTTTTCATCAACAAGTTCAGCCCTATTTTCGCACATTCATGAATCTCTAAAAACCGGTAGAAGTAAAATATAAAAAGCATCAACGCCAAAAGAAAAAGGTCTCCAAGTTCGCATGAAAGACACAAAAACAACATATGGAATACTCAAACTATTATTCAAATGTCCACGACTCTTCACTGTTTGAACCCGCACCTCTCTCATATTTCTTATAGCTCAATCTCCATCCACCCAAAATATTCTACAAAACTGTCTAAAGTCCAACCTTCATCAAAATACAAGGAATAATTTTCCGCATCACCAACACCAATACAGTCCTTACTCTATTATCACATTGTGCATTGTGACTAGGGGTATTCAATGAGCAGGATAAGAGTCGGGCTTAAGTAAATAAGGGTTGGTCTGGATAAGGGCCTTTTAAACTTAATATGGCTTTATATGGACGGGCTTTTCAATTTATAATAAATAAAATATTATCATACATTTTATTAATTATATTGTATAATAGCATAAGGCAATTTGATTAATTGCATGCCATTTGCCTTTTTTTCATTGGACGCTATTAATTAATTATATTGTATAATAGCATAAGGCAATTTGATTAATTGCATGCCATTTGTCTTTTTTTCATTGGACGCTATTAATGGAATTTGACTGATTGACATTTATTTTTGGATTTACCATATTTACAAATTTGCATTTTTTGGAAAAATTTAAACATTAATGGATGCAATAAATTACTATTATTCCAATTACACTATTTTATATAAATGTATTGTTTGAAAATTATACTAAGGTCTAGGAAATATACGATGTATTGTGTAGAAAATTAATTATCTGATAAATTATTGGAATTACAGTGTTATATGATATACAGTTTTAAAAAGTACACTGCGAAATGTATGATGTACTATGTAGAAAATTATACTGCATAATAAATTACATTTATTCCAATTATACTGCAATTTAAGAAATTACTAGAAGTACATAATTGCCCCATTTTTCCAGCAATTATTCTTTAAAACTGAAATGACATAAAATTTATTTAAGATCATTAAAATCAATCATTTACATTGTTAGACTAACATAATTACAATTTTGAATTTAAGGAAAAATGTCAAGATTATTGAATGAAATGTCAATTTGGCAACAAATAAATTAATGCAAAAACGCAGTCAACTGTAATCAGTTTGTATGGAATCAGACTGCCTTAGCTACCAAATATAGTGCAATAAAAATCAATCAACTAAAAATATTGTCTAATTTTCAGCAATGCAATTATTCATTTTTAAAAATGTATTACCACTTTAATGACATAAATTAAGATATAAATAGTCTAAAATTTAATATTTTTATTAGTCTAAAATTTTATTAAAATATTAACATATTAAAAAATTTGTGCATTGCACGGATTTCTATCCTAGTTTACAATAATTATATTGTAGACACGTTAATAATTTCCATTGGCATTGTCATTTATAATAATTAAATTAGTCATCAATTTTGCTATTTACAAAGGCCCATTTCCAGCCCTTATTAAACCCTTTCATAGCCCGCTTCATTTTAATTGTAGTAGAGCTATTTTTGACTTGGCCCATTATCAACCCGATCCTTACAAAATCCTTTTTAAAACGGGCTAGATAAGGGCTCAAAATGGGGGCGCAGCCCGTTAAACACCCCTATTTGTGACAAAGCCTTCTAAATGAAAATGTATAGTTACTGGAGTTTCTTACCATTTCACTTATTGAACTTGAATAAATTACGATTTAGAGTCCATTAATAACGTCATAACTCAATCATAAGAGGAAATCACTAACAATAAAACATAAATGAAGAACGTAGAAAAGGAAAAAGAGAAATTATTACCTGATATGTGTATAATTTAATATAAATAAGAGGCATCCTTTGGTTCATAGTGCTATAATGCTTAAGAACACGGTACAATGACTCCGGTACATATTCCATTACTAGGTTGAGATATAATTCGTCTTTACTAGTTGTTGAAAAGAAACAATGCTTGAGGGAGATCACATTAGGATGATCAAGTAAACGCATTAATTGTAATTCTCGATTCTTGTAACGCCTATCCTGCAGGACTTTTTTAATTGCAACAGTTTCCGCTGTCTCCAAACATCTTGCCTATAAATTTACAAACATGTCATTAAAGAGTCCGTACATAGAATCATTAATGTCATCAACACTTGACAAAAATTCCAAATCTGTACCTGAAACACAACACCGAAAGATCCAGTTCCAACAACACGTTCTGCCATGTAACTTATAGTCTGCCAATTATTATATCAATAAGCCAAACCTTAGTAAGTTGCCAGTTTTAGAAGTGATTCACAAAAAAAAAAAAAAAAAAATCACCCTTACCTGCTTCGGTTCACCATTCCTTCCACCAATGGTTGTCGATATAATGTGGCCAGTAACCTGATCATTCCCCTGTATTACAGCAGGAGACATTTCCTGCAAACCCATCATTCATCAATACCAACACCAAGCTGTAAAGCTAACATGATGATTGCACACAAAACTGTAACACCCACAGTTCCTAGGGTCCTTAAGACTTACCAAAGGAGGAGTAAAAGGGAGGGGCTGGCGGTTTAATTGAATATTTGTATTAGTGTTTCTGTTTTGAGTTTTATTTTTGTATGCTTAGGTGTCATTTCAATTAGTTGTTTGGCTTAGGTGGCATTGGTGTATATCTATATAAGGCCACCTTGTAATTGATTTGGGGCAATTATTGAATAAGAAATAGATTGGGAAGGAGTTTACACAGCACTCGAAGCTGTGTGGGAGTTTTGCGCAGCACTCGAAGCTGTGCCATCAATCCTTGTGTTCTTTTATTTGTTCTTTGTGTATTCGGTCCTAGGAGGCAAGGTGTCTCAAAAACACACAAAGATAACACTTCACACGAACACAGCAATGGCGGTTTTAGTATGACTTCAATGGATTCAGCTGAACCACTATCACATGATTCACTAATCTCCTTGCAAATCGCGAATTAGAAAACCGAATTACGGTCCGTTTGGGCTATTTCAGCCTTTTAGGGTCATTTTGAACGAATCGTGAATCCTAAAAACGAATTAACTGGCGAATCATATTATACTGAGCTGAACCCATACCAAAAAAGCAAAAAAAAAAAACATAAAGTTAAATAAAACCCAATAATATACCAATTTGCAACTTTCCTACCCTAATGGACAATGGTGAAGTCCATGGCATTCAACATCAAAGCTCAAGGATACCATCCCTCACACCCTTTTCTCAATTTCCTTCTTCCTCTCTTTAGCTCTTCAATAAAAACAGAAAACACTATTTTTTAATAAAACTCCCAATATTCTATGTTACTTCGTTTGTAGAATTCGAATTCCGAAACATGGAGGAATAACTTAACACCGTTCCCCAACGAAACCATCAACCTTTACGTAATACCGAAATCAAGGAAACAAAGATAACTTGAACAAGAAGTCCTTTTTGACAAACTTCAGTAATGAATTTAAGAATAATGACCTAAAGAAGCAACTCTAACGGTACTGAGGAACAAGCTTAACCAATAATAGTTCTTACAATAAACAAAAGCTTCACCTAAAAAAGTGGAAAACCATCCAAAAGTTCTACCCACAAGTTAAAAAGGAAATAAAGGGGGGATAAGCTTGTTGTAAGGCTATAACAAGAAGAAAGATACCATTCCAAATTTGTGAACAACTCAGTAGAATAAGAGATCTGAAACTGTAATTCTCAACCCAAACAAAAAGGGAAAATTAAAAAAAAATCAAGAGATTCAAGAAACCTAAAATGGCAAATTCATTATACAAGTAGCCCAACTAAAATGCAGTAAAATCAATTTCATTAACATTTACTTACCAAAAACAGAACTAATTTGTACAGATATGAACAACTATATGAAAATTCACCCAAAACTAAAAAGGGGCTGTTAGGTTTGGTGGATTTCCATTAGAATTATTTTAATTTCCGATTGAAAATGCAAATAGTTTTCCTATGTTTGGTTTGATTGAAAACTCTTTTCCATTTAAGTTTTCCATTTGAAATCCCTAGTAAACCAAACAACCACAAATGGGGAATACAATTTTCCATGAAAATGTTTTACCCCAAACCAAACACCCCCTAAGATCGCCAACATAAAATACAATCCATATCAAGAACTAAAAAAACCCCATAAATTTAGAGTAAAAGAGGTAGTAGATCGCCAGAAAATTACGCAGATAATAAAGAAGTAAAAGTAGAGAGAAAGGAGAACCTTATCGTCAGACATGGAGTGTTGTTGAGAAGGAGGAATAGGTTTGCTAGTAAAAGGGAGAGAATCAGGAGGAGGATTATGGGTTTGATGAGGTAAAGACGCCATGTGAATCCAGCTCAAGCTTTCTCTGTCTAAACTAGTATTCTTATAGTTTATCTCTCTAGTTTTTTCTCTTTTAGTGGTAGACTCACTGACCTTTGTCTTAATTTTTTATTAGGTTTGGTGTTGCTTTCTTCTTGTATGACTATGACCATTACATTATTACTTACTATTCCATTCTAATTAATAATTATACATCTAATTATACTGATTGATATGTTTAATGGAGAAATGTCTGACATATTTAATGGAGAAATATATGACATGTCTAATGGAGAAATGTAATGGAGAAATCTCTGACATGTTTAATGGAGAAATGTCTGATATATTTAATGGAGAAATGTCTGACATATCTAATGGAGAAATGTAATGGAGAAATCTCTGACATGTTTAATGGAGAAATGTCTGTATAAGTAACAATTATAATTGATATTAGTAATTTTTGCAATGAGACGAATCAAACAAGATCTCATTTGACTATGTTAAAAACTAATCACAAATTAAAAGTAATGAATGAGTAGTGCCAAATTTTATAATTGCAACTAATATGGAACGAAGAAAGTATAATTCCTTTGTTGTAGTGTGTTATGCTTATTATATTCGACTTTTTATGCAATTTAATGTGTTATTTTAATTGTTTATGCATCAAATTACGCATAATATTAAAGTCTTTACACATTCGAGTATTAGATGCAATATACTCCCTCCATTTTCTTTTGTTCTACCTATTTACTTTTTGAACAATTTTCGCAAATTTTAAAAAATACATAATAAAAAAGTATACATTAAGATGAATCTAACGAGATCGCACATGGATATATTTTATCTTTTAAATATGTGTCAAAAACATCAATTAAATTTCTAACCCCTAAAGATAGATTATTTCAAATGAAAAAAATATTATAGAACAAAGAAAGTAAAAAATAAACTTAAACGATAATCACTATTTCCTCTTTCTATGTTGTCTTTCCCCAGTTTTATATTTTGAATAGTATTGTTCAAGAAGTAGTTGTTCGAAAAATAATGCTTATATAAATATCAATTTCTTATTTTCTATTCTAACGCTCAAAAATTATTGTTTCCGCTAAGAAATATAGTCAAGTCTCTCTGACCGGAAGTTTTAGAATCAGCTGTTTAAAGTGTCCTAATACTTAATTAATGGAAGAATACCTACAAAACGAACAGAGTTACTTGTTCGGGGGCTGCTTCCCAAAAAGCCTCTCCAACGCTCAAGACGATTAATGAATCAAGTAATGAAAGCTAGAGAGAGTAATTGTAGAAAGAGAAAAGCATACTATTTATGGTTGGTCATAAATGGATATTTATGAGGCGATAAATGACCTAGTTGGTTGTTCTAGCGGCATTTTAGTGATTTCACCTATAGGTGGGCTGAGTCTGGAAGTTTGACTGAGTTGATTGGGCCTTTTGACTTGGCCTACGAAATTAGGGTTGGTTGACCCAATAACAATTATATTTTGAATAATATTGTTCAAGAAATAGTTGTTGAATAAACATTATAACAAAATCGAATAAACATTTCTAACAAAATCAAAAATATTATTAATTTAAATAGATACAAATAATACAATTAAGTACACTACAAATTATAAGTCAATACTTGTAGCCTTGTTGTATTAATGACAATACATTCCTTTACATTAAACACCAAATGAACAGAAATTTGAAGATTGATTTGTATATATCATAATTATATTATTGATCCCAATCGAAAATTTTATCATACTCTTTAAATTGTTGACAAAATCTCATATTGCATATAATTATATCAATTGAATCCATCCTTCATATATAATTATTTCTCTATTTCCTAATTAATTTTACAAAACTATAAGCAAGGTTTAAAAGGAAATTAAGGACTGCGACTACTCATGCCCATTAAGGAGAGCTCAACCAAATAGTCCTTCAGCTCGAGAAAGATCAAGAGATGATCTTGCAATGAATAGGACTGGGTGAAGCTGAACATAAAAACATAAAATAAAGATAAGCGAACAAAAACACCAACAGGTAAGCGAAAAAGAATTTGTAGTCTAAAACATAAAATAAAGATAAGCAAACAAGAACACCAACATGTTAAACGCAATAGATTACAGTTTCCTTTTTTCAATATAAAAAAATCAAAAATCATCATCATCATATCTAGTGTATCTCGCTTATTGGAAAATTATAGATAAAAAAAACTGAATTCTAATAGAAATTTCAATTTTACTAGTTTCTTTGACTGATTCAAAACAATAACATTTGAAATTGAATATCAAAATCAAATTTGAATTTTAAATTTTAAATTTTACATAACTAGAAATTTTTAATTTTCTAATTTTTTTTCGCCCCCGAACTTTAAGATCAAAACACCCTTAGACACACAAAATAGCTAGCATATCAATTTGTTTTAATAATACTTTCTTTGATCAATTCAAAATTTTGCATCTGAAATCTCAACGTCATCATCAATCTAATATCCCATTTGTGATAGGGTATGGGCAAAGCTAAGGAAGATGACGAATAATTCATACTCATACTCCCTTCTAAGAGAAGACTAGCTAGAGGATTGCGATCAATTTTACCACCAAAAAATTAAGAATAAACTACGTATAAAGAGGATTACATCTACTTTACCTTGAAAAAGTTTGTCTTTGAAATTTAGGGTCATAACACCTTTAAACGCACAAAATAGTAAATCAACTTGTATTCTTACAAATAAGCTTGACGCAATTTGCATCTATTACCATCTTGTATGATCTTAGTTTCTAAGATCACATTAATCTTCCTTATATCCTTCGTTTGAAAGAATCTAGACAAAAATCTTTTGTCTCTTCGCTTTACACTAAACCCATACAAAAGACATTAAAGATAGAGAAGTTTTTAAGCCTCTACGGGGCATCATATTTAAGTTTAGTTCATATGGCTAGGGTTTAAAATATCCACCATAGAGATATGCATACTTAATGGGAACGACTCAAACAAGTTAGGCTCTGGACCTGATCAAGGTCTCCTTCAAAAATAGCTTCCCAATCATAAAAGGAGGAAGGCTATGGCAAAGGAGGGCCTTGTCCCTCCCTCATATTTTTTTTTATAAAATTTTAATAATCTAATTTTAAAGAGTGATTTATTGCTCTTTTCAGAATCATACGTTCTACTAATAAAAGAATATGATACATGTCACTTTTATATATAATGTTTTTCCTCCTAAATTTATTTATTAATGAATAATAATAGTAAGAAGAAAGTGATCAATTTTAAAACTTTTAATTTTAAAATTAAAATACACTTTTTTAAGAAAGAAAACATTTGGGGTAGCTTTCATTTTAGTAAAATAAATGACTATACTATTAATTATATCTTATTTATTACGATACAAAAATAATTAGAATATAAAATAGTTGTTACTTACTAAAAAGTAAATTGATTTTTTTATATTAATTTATTTGATTATTATTACATTAATATTAAACTATCTATCTTAGTAATTATTAAAAAGTTTAATAAATCACATATAAACCTTTTGTTAAAACCCTAGCCGCCCCATCTTTTCTCTCTTCTCTCTCTAAAAAAACCCTAATATCTATAGTTAGTTTGGGGCTATCATCAATCTTTAAAGATTGATGGTTAGCCCCTAATTTTTCCCTTTTAAGTTTTTTTAATATGATTAGAATAAATTTTTGTTCTCTTCTTGTAAGAGAGTTGTTCTATCAATTCATTGGGTTGATTCTACTCATATATTGGGTTTTGAAGTCTCTCCTTGTGAGAGTTTGGAGTTGTGAATTTTGGTCATTAGTTGATTTATTGGTAGAGATTATTGCGATGATGCAGCAGACACCAAAATTGCAATTATCATCAACTACATCAAATTCAATTCTATCTCAAGACTACAACAGATCGAAAGACCCCCTCGTGGCTGTATCAAACAGCGATGTGGAAGAGGATATTCAGAATTGTCAGATCTCATACACAACGATCGTAGTTTTGTTATTTTTGAATTATATTTGATTTTAGTTGCTATGTACTTGCTAATTTTTATCTCTGATGCAGATATCGTATGACTCTTTATTAATGAATCAGGAATTATTTAAAAAAAATAATAAATCACATATAAAATGATTGGATGAGAGAATAAGTAGATCATGTTATGAGAATATTTAGGTATTTGAGAATGTCATAGATAATTGAAATTAACTAGTGGAAAAATCCTCATATGTTGCAGTTTTTTGCTCATTAAATACTGCGGTTATGACATCAAGTATTAGTAATAATAGTAGATAGCATTTTTTTAATGCAATGGTTTTAAAACGTTTATATATGTAAATGAGAAACCTTAGAAGAGAACCATAAGGCAAAATCAATATAATTAATGTGCATTATATATCATGATATCAAGAGCGCAAAATTCAAAATGTTGATACTAATTAAACTTGAGGTGCTTATTTTAGACTGTAAAGTATGTTTCTCAGCAAACAAATATAATTTTCTTAATCTGAATTTTGAAAATCCATTACCTAATGCATATAGACTGTTTCATTCAAGTTTCTGTATTAAATGCATTTTTAACATTTAGCTGATATATACATCAAGATATGAATAATGCAATACTTAAGACAAAACATATAATAGCTGGTTTGACTACAACGCTGAAGGCTTCATCACTATCAAGACCTTCTCGCTAACTTTTACCATTACCTAATATCTAATAACAAGATTGAAATATTAGCCGTGTTCACTCTCATTATTGAAGTCAAATATTTACAAGAGCATATGGGCTTGGTCAAATGGTCCATTAAGATACAAGAGTATTTAAATTTCAAAAAATTTATCAATTTTTGCTCTGCCTCTGTTATCTATGGATTTAAACTAACTTTCGTATATGATTATTGTTTTATTTGAAATGCATAGAGAAGGATCTTTGCGATTAAACATATCCATAAATAAGACATATTCATTTAATCAATCAACAAAAAAATCATTTACACTTATTCATATGACCAATATTTGTACGCGTACATAAAAATATCATCATTATCCTACTCAGTGTAAGGTCTGGGAATACTTCTAATAAAGAACAATTAACCTTCCAAATAATAAGTGTAAATGAGCGGGATACATTGGATAGGATGATGATAAGCTATATGCAAATATTTCTAATAAAGAACAAATAACCTTCCCAAGAACAATTAACCTCTCCATATATTTAAAAAAATAAAAAAATAAAAAAGTGAATCAAAGTTATTATGCACAACATCATCGCATGAGCTATATGCGAATATTTCTCCGTCCATTTGAATTTGCTAATACATATATAACTGCTTTGTGTATATATATTATAGCAAATTCAAAGTAACGGAGACCATAAAAAAAGGGCCCGGGTGACGAGTTTTTCTTTTTCGGAAAGATGCGGACAAGTCATATACATACCCCTAAGGAGGGAATAAAGAGAAATGCGCGCAATCAAGAACCCCCCAACTGAACCTCAAACCATACTCCACATGTAGATGCTCTATCCATTGAGCCACAAGCACTTTTGGTAACGGAGAACATAATCTATTTCAATTAATTAACAAACCTACAATGTCTCCTAATCTCACCCATGGACCCAAAAAGTGGGCTAATATTTCCCATTTTGAGCATAGCATTGACAAAGTCCTTAGCAAAGGCATAGTTACTCCTCCCATAGAGCCTAACCCAAGGATCTTGGGACCCACCATTAAACAAGACTTGGTCAGAATGAAGGAGGCCTTGCTTACTCATAAGGTTTTTGAAATAGCCATTATCAAAGTGATTAGGGGTGCTCATATCAAGAGGGGCTAAGTTGTTGTCCCCACCTAAGGATGGACAATTTGACATCTTGGTTGTGGCAAATTTGGCATTGATATTGTTAGGCTCATTGTAGATACGGGACCGAAACGTCGTGCAACGTGCCATGCCGATTGTGTGGGCCCCGCTTAGGGCGGTCATGTCTCGGGCGGTTAGGTTTTTGGTGGCAAAGAGTGAGATGAGGGTTGTGAGATTGGCTGTTGGTGGTGGGAGGTTGGCATTTGCTGCACTTAAGCTTGCTGTTCTTGAGTCTTTTCTTCCTAGTGGTACCGTCCATGTGGGACCTCCCAACTGTTTTTACAAAATTAAAAAAAAGTGTTAATGTTATATTTAGAACGAGGATTTTATTTGTCTATACATAAAATTGTTTCAAATTTAATGTTAACAAATAAAAAATAAAAATCATATTTGGATTTTAGTCAGTCCTCCATTATTTTAAAAGTATTTAAAATTGAGAATTTGAAATGACTTTCCAAAACTTGTAATTATCAAAACTTTTATTTATAATTTTAGAACTAAAAGTTATTTTAAATGAATTACTTGTTCCCTAACACAGCCTGAAACAAGTCATGTTTGAAATGATCATCTAATTGAATAATTGATAAAAAAAGACTAATGATATAGTAATTGGCTTTTAAAGTAAAAAAATAATCATAATAAATTAAGTAAATATATTACATGGTCTTAAGATTTTAATTATTTTAATGTTATTGATCATTGCTTTGAAATTAAAGAAATTCGTGTGATCTAAATAAAAATTTTCAATACGTTATTACTATATTTACTTATTTTAGATTGATTTACATGTTATGATGATAGAAAATAAACTAAATAAAGAATTTATAATAAAGACCATTACAATTAATGTAGATTAAATTAAGGCTTTGACATTACACAAATTCTTGTGAGAGACCATCTCTAATTGGGTTGGCCTATTAGAAAAAATGTGAAGTAAATATAACAATAAGCTTTAATGGATTGGGCTTGAGAAACGTCTATCAGAAAGACGGTATTTCAGAAGACAAGCTGCATTACATTATTAATGTAGATTAGTATTGCATGACTGTGGTGACTAATTTATTAAAAAAAACTAATTATAAGAATTTAAAGTAGAAATTACCAAGGAAACTGAATCCCGTGCAGCAAGTGCAAGAATATCAGCACAAGACACCTTACCCTTGCAAACACCTTCCACATTCCTTTTAATTGTGTCAATCAATTTAAAACCCCTCAACGAATTTTGATTAGCAAAGGCAGTTTTTTCGCCTTTGAAATTAGGTCTGTCATTTAGCAGTATCGATGCATCACATCCCTATTCATACAAAAAAAAAAAATAGTTCAATAAATTTAACACAAATAAGATAGAATAATTGAAGCAATCTATTAGCGTATATAATATATCCTGGAGCCTCAACCATCAGCTTAAACTTTTGGTTGAGTTGGTTCCTTGACATGGTATCAGAGCCAACGTGATAAGAGGTCATGGGTTCAAATCTCAACCATCCCTCATTAAAGTGGAATATTCAGCATATATGCGCATCCACACTTTTAGCTTAATGGTCTCTCGTGTGAGGGGGCCAGTTAGAGTATATAACATATCTTGGAGCCTCAACCATCAGCCTAAACTTTTGATTGAATTGGTTCCTTGACACAATCACTAGTGCCCTGATTGTATGTATGTACTAATTGCATACAAAATTAGAATGTAGACGATACTTACATTTACAAAGCAATCATGGAAGAACAAGCGAAGAATTGAAGCACCCATTCGCGGTTCCTTAGCAACGGCTTTCGACATTGTTGCACGTACAATATTTTGCAAATTTGGGCAAGTTTTAGCGTAGAAAGTGGGCGTAAGCTGCGCATTGATACTGTCGTTACAACAAGTGAGTATTAGCCAGAAAACACAAATTTTAGCCAAGTATTTTGATGCTGAAGAGCTACACATAGCTTTTGTTATTCTGTTTTGCAACTTTGAAATATTGGGATATTTGTTGAATAGATGTCTATAAATAGACATATAGAACAACTTGTGGAATGGGCTTTTTCCAAAAAAATAATTTTTACACGTCTTTTAATTACATCAATATAGGATTATTCTAGATTTTCCAATGTTTCTTTCTTATTATAGGTATTTAAACTAGACTTAATGACTTAATTTATTCTACTTTGTAATTGACCTGATTTTAATCCGATATGATAACTCGAATGAACACCTACTTATCGTAGTTTGCATTTTATACTGATATATAGTGAGGAGAAATATTACTAATAAAAACAAACTCGAGACTCATTCTCATGAATTTATTTTCAATTCAGATCACTTTTAAGGCAATTTAATTATTTTTCTTATGTGTCACTTATTAGACTGTTAACGTATCGTCTATGAACTAACAGCCCATTTGGTAGGTGGTAATAAATGGTGGTAATAGTAATGAAAAATTAGTCTAATTTCAGTTGAAAAATATCTTGGCTACTTTGATGGTCATGCTTGCCCAAATTCAAGTATCTCATTTTCTTCATAAAATTCAATCCAATGCATTACTATTGGGAGATGTAGTATTAAGTGATAACGGAAATCTGTAAATAATTTTTTTTTATGATCAAAGTTTCATTACCATGGAAATGATATAAAACTTTTGATGAACTTTTACACTATAAATCATTCTCATTACTGCCATTTAACACCACTAACTAAACGGGCCGTATGTGACTTTAACTCTTAGACAGCACCAGAGCTAGCTAAAGGGGGTGGAATATATACTGGACAACTGTAAATAAACGTAATTATATGTATGAGTAAATTAATTACTTTATAAAAAGTATATAAAGTATAAAAATACAGCAAATAATGGTTACTAATTATACGTGTGGAGCCGTATATGTATATGTATATGGAATTTGCAGTAAGGTTGTATAATAAGATAATGAGTAGAGACAAATTGCAAAGACGCGTATAAATTAAATGTAAATCTGTCAAAATGATAATAATAGAAACAATGGTTTCCTTTAGTTTGTCCAATTGAAATGAATTATATTGCTGCTCAACGAACTACCCGTGAAATGATGTACTGTCAAAGGAAGGAGCCAGGATATTGTATTGCTCTACTAAAGTGTCACGCTATAAATAGATTTACTTTTAAGACTTGGCGTATATTTAATGGCAAGCTAGTAGATGTTTTCATGCCAATTGCCAAATGATATACACGTACTCAACAGAGGTGTCCTTGAGGGTGTGCGAGGTGATCGATTGTATAGGGTCTGCTTGTTTTCCCTTATATGTATAAAGTTAATAACTTAAAATCAGTGGATAGAGTTAATCAACATTTATTTGGTATTTTATTATGTATTTATCAATTTATCAATTGATATATTATTCACGTAAATATTATAGTATAATATATTAATTATATACTTAATATATATTAAACAATACCTAATCGACAAAATATAATACCAAAATTAAACTAAATACATAAGATATTATATGTAAACAAAATTCATTTGTTTTTAAAATAAACAATTTATAAATTAATTCCTCCCATAAGCGTTTTAGTCATCTAATATAAGTAAATGCACCTATACACCTTTATTAATTGAAATGTATTTTAAAAATATATTAAGGTATTGTAACATACTAACATGCTAGAAAAGATGCACTAGTGGATTTAAAAGAATGGAGTAAAGAGTAAAGGAAATATGACTTAAAAAATTGAACAAAAATCCATCCTATGAGACAAATTATACTCTATTGACTTTTTTGTAAATTTTGCTATTAATATTGATAATGAAGGTATTTCGAAAAAAATATATTGATAGTAAAGTTGTCTACAATTATCCGTAAAATTTCAAAAACAAATGTTCAGGATTCATTTCACATCGATCAAAACTAGTAATAAGAATGAAATAGTGTTAATTTTCTTAAAACGTAATATAACATTATCATCGTAATTAATCTTTTATAATTAGACGATATAATATGACGTAAAAAAATTTGTTATTTAAAATTTAATGACTTAGAAGCATGGTATTAAATTGAAATAAATCAGTTGGACACAATTTAGCTAGCAAAGCACCCTAGATATAGAGGAAGTGGTGAAAGGATTAATTCCCTACTACAAAGTGCTACTAATGAGGTTTCATTTTGCATAATTACAAAAATGAAACATTCTCATACTGATATTATTTGTATTAGACTGGCTCAAATATAATGTATGAAAAATAGTTTTATACGAAATCTCGCCATGGTCAACTTGTGTGGATACCGGACATCCGTGGGCTCGAGTCCACAAACTCACGGGTTAAGAGCGTTTACTACTTGACTTGCACATACACTTGGTATGGTTTATTGTTTCCAAAAACCATATGGTCGTGGGAGAATTAGCCCACCCAATACATATGAAAATCCACAACCTACTATTTTATCAATGTGGGATCTTGTCTCACATGTAAAGTATTTTCAACAGTTTGTTTCCTTATAAATTTTTTAATGTGTTCTCGTAATGAAACCATCTCTATCAAGCTGACTCAAATGTGTTGTCATTGTGATACCAAATGTATTCCCATTGTAAAATTGTCTCCATATATTTTGCTTTTAGAGAAAATATATTAATTTATTTTCATTGGAATGTTTTAGTTAGTTTTATCAAATCCTTTTATTTCTCAAAGCAACACTTACTTTAGAAAAAAGTTTGTTGTTATTTCTCATCTTTTAGCTAGCCATTCTATCTAAAAATATATACTTTAACACTTTGTTTACTTACTTAAAATTAATTAGTGGCAAAACTTGCCTTCTTCATGCATATAAATGATTACATAGCATAAAATTGTGGGGTAGATTTCTAGAGAATAGATTCATTCTTTGATTTATGCCTTCTAATTCTTTTTGTTCAAGTGATTCCCCACTTTACATGTGACTTTATTTTCATTTTTATTTTAATCATGAATTATTATCCAATTTAATTTTGCAATCATTGTTAAGCCAAGTGGCCAAATTGATACTAAACCTATCTATAAATATAGCTAAAAAATAATCATGACATCATCATCTCTTAAAATTAACTATGTATAGATTATTATTGTTATATTGAAAAGTTTCATTCAAAAAATAATCTCTTTTCTAGTATTTAACTACTAATATGTTTAGTATTTTTAATCACCTTCTTTTAGGTATTTTTGTTAGAGTATATAACATATCCTGAGGCCTCAACCAAAAGCTTAAGCAAGCTTAAGCTTATGGTTGAGGCCTCAGTATATGTTATATACTCTAACACGCCCCCTCACACGAGAGCCCTTTGGGCTAGAAGTGTGGATGCAGCACATGCCTTCCTTATAATTTTCCACTTTAAATGAGGGGTGGTTGAGATTCGAACCTGTGACTTCTTGTCACCTTGGCTTCTGATACCATGTCAAGGAACCAACTCAACCAAAAGCTTAAGCTTATGGTTGAGGCCTCAGGATATGTTATATAGTCTAACAATTTTAATTGTCTAAAGTTTTCAAAACTATTTTACTTTGCAAAGTGTACAACATAGTCTATTACAAGTCCATTTGGACCCTAATAACTTTTATTAATTATTCAATGAAATTACTATAGAATACAAGTTGTAAACATATGTTTAAGATATATATAGAAATTAAACTTGGTACAAATAGTCTATTACAAGTCCATTTGGACCCTAATAAATTTTATTAATTATTAAAATAACATACTCCTAATATTCATTAATTATAGTTCCTAATTAATTAATAATCCTACAATTTTTCCTAATCTCACCATTAGATCCAATAAGTGGACTAATATTTCCCATCTTAATCATTGCATTAACAAAATCATCAGCAAAAGCCTTAAAATTCACGCTATATAATCTAACTAGCGCATCTTGTGATCCACCATTGAACAATTCTTGATCCGAATGAAGAAGCCCACGTCTAGCCACCAAATTTTGAAAGTATCCATTATCAAATCCATTAGGTGTAACGATGTCAAATGGGGCAAGATTATCGTTGCCCGTGCCAGACGCAGGGCCCGGACATGTCGCCTTACGAAGGGCAGCAAAACTAGGATCGATGTTGTTTTCGTTGTAAATGTGGGTCCGAAAAGTGGTGCAACGCGCTTGGCCGATCGTGTGGGCGCCCGAGAGGGCGGTCATGTCGCGAGCATTTAGGCCTTGCGCGGCGAATGAGGAGATTAGGGCATTGAGGCTTGCTGTGGGTGGTGGGAGGTTGGCATTGGCTGTAGCTTGGCTTGCTGTTATTGCATCTCTTCTTCCCAATGGTACGGACCATGTAGGGCCTCCTGACTGCATGATCATTATTATTGATTAATTATTACATGGCTGCATAATATTGTTGATTTTTAATTTAAGTTAAAATATTGGAGATTGGAATTATATATAAATTGTGGCCTTGAAAAACAATTTGAATGTACACTTATAATATACTCCCTCTTATTCAAAATAATTGTCCATTTTGGGTTGGACGTAGATTTTAAGAAAATGGTAGTTGGGGTATTTTAAGTGATTATAATAATTATAAAGGTGATAGTTGGAGTATCTAAGTGATTATAATAATTGAAAAGATGGTATTTGGGGTATTTTTAAATAATATAAGTTGGAGTAGTTGGGGGTATTTAGGTAAAAAAATTTTGCCGAAAATAGAAAGTGCACAATTAGAATGACTTGACTAAATAAGGAAAGTGGACAATAATTTTGAATAGGAGGAAGTACAAATGGTTATTGTTGAGTACAAATTTTAAAGTTTGCATCGAATAAATGCTGACAAACATATAAATGATTAAATTTTAAATTAATGGCGCAAAAAAGTAAAAACAATAAGAAGTAGTAAAAAAAAGTTGCCTCAAATTATTTTAAAGTTAAGGGAACATACCTTAGCTTATAACTAAATTTAGCAAAATATAAAGTTCAACAACTTGGGAGAAATAAGGTAGGTCGTTATAAGTAACCAACTCAATTAACAATTTAAGTTGATAGTTGAGGCCCTAATTAAGATATCTTATATATTCTAACACTAGAACCATTTAGACTAGAAGTGTGGATGCAATGCAAACTCTTCTCAAATCTGGCGCTAAATATTCCATATTAAATTAGGGTGGCTTAGCTTTGAACTGGTGACCACTTATCACAATGGCCTCTGATACCATGTCAAGGAATCAACTCAACCAATAACTTAAACCGCCCATGGTAAGGCCTCAGGATATGTTATATATTCTAACACTAATTAAGTTCATTATGAACAAATTTAACAAAAATAAGATGAATAAAAGTAATTGAAATTTAACAAAGTTGAAGACTGTCAAGGAACCAACTCAACCAAAAGCTTAAGCTGATGGTTGAGGCCCCAGAATATATTATATACTCTAACACGCCCCCCAGAGCCGTCTTGAACGATTTGGAGGCCCTGTTCAAAATTTATATTTTGCGCCTTAATTACAGTAAATATATTTATTTATTAATTAATTTAACATATTTTTATTTTTTATTAACTTTTTTGATATATTGGGGAAAGAGGGGCCCTGTGCGGTCGATCACCTCGCACACCCTCAAAGACTCCTCTGACGCCCCCTCACATCAAGAGCCCTTTGGGCCAGAAGTGTGGATGCAACACAGGCTCTCCTCATACCTGGCGCTAAATTTTCCACTTTAAATGAGGGGTGGTCAAGATTCGAACCTGTGACCTCTTGTCACCCTGGCTTCTGATACCATGTCAAGGAACCAACTCAACCAAAAGCTTAAGCTGATGGTTGAGGTCCCAGAATATGTTATATACTCTAACAAAGACAACAAACTAGTTAGCTCTTATATATCAAATTTTCTTACCAGGAACACAGCTTCTTGTGCTGCAAGAGCTACAATGTCAGCACATGAGACTATGCCACTACAAGCAGCTTCTACATTGGTTTTGATGGCATCGATCACTTCAAAACCTCTAACTGAGTTTCTATTAGGAAAAGCGTTTTTTTCACCGGTAAACGTTGGTGTATCGTCTAGAAGTATAGATGCATCACATCCCTAAAAATAAGAAAGAAAAAATATTACAAGAATTATTAATTAGAAGTACCTATAAAATTAAGTTATATGATAACAAAATTAACTTTTCACGTCATAAAATTTAGTAACATTCATATTAAGTAACGTTCTAAAAAATGTCATTAATTTATATTTTCAGAGTAATAGTTGTTGGTTTTTGATTTAAGTTTCACTAGGTGATTTAGTGACACTTTATATAGTCTTTGGTGACATATGTAATTGTTATTGTAGTTTATAGTGACATTACTAGTATGATTTTTTATTTTGGTGCTAAAGAGTGTGATAGATATCACTGAACCCACAATATATGCCATTAAAAATTTAAATTAGTGACATTTAAATTAAATGTTACTAAATATATCCCACTAAAAGTATATTATATTGTATTGTAAATGCTATGGTAAAATTTCGACTTGTTAATAAAATGAAGTTACGCACTTACATTGACAAAACAATCATGAAAGAAAAGGCGAAGGACGGAAGCTCCCAAACGTGCCTCTTTAGCCATAGCTTGCCTCAATGTGTTGCGGACTATTGATTGAAGATTAGGGCATGTTCTTGAATAGAACGAAGGCGACAAGACTTGTGCGTTACTACCACATACTAGAATTGCAATCATAAAAATAACGGATATACTTTTCATCATTATTAAATTTTAAGAAAAATAGAGTAAATAGGTTTACTTTTGTAACAAAAAAAAATGATATCTTTCTAATTCTTATGCTTAAGGGAAAGATTTTTAAGGTTTGATGAAAAAAAAATGTACAAATGATGAGGAGTATTTGTAGCAAAGAAAATCGAAGAATTATGTTGAACGTGCATGGGCAATTAATTTTACGTTAAAGACTAATGTCAAATATTTCAACTGAGGTCGTTTTCTTTGACATTGTGTGAGGTTTTCTACAATGAGTTGACACGTCATACTTAGAATATCAAGATGATGTCATATATATATATATATATATATATATATATATATATATATATATATATATATATATATATATATATATATATATATATATATATATATATATATATATATATATATATATATATATATATATATATATATATATATATATATATATATATATATATATAACATACAAGTACCAGTATAAAAACTCGAGCAATGCATGATTTCTTTTAGTATAAATTAATATAAAAACCTAAATTTTAAGTAATGATGAAATTTCGAATTATTGTTATCTTATTCAAATGGTTATTTAATTGTTAATTAATAAATTACCATGTATATAATCCAATTAGGGTAAATTTTGAATACTATGTATGGAAAAAATTCAAAGTGCTAATTGTTTTTACCATTTATTGCAAATTAATATTACAATACAAAATTATTGTTGGATTTCAATGCATCAATTACAAAATTATTGCAAATCAAGCATATAATTGCGTTACTTAATGAATCAATTATTCCTAGATTTTAATGTATCAATAAAATAAATTAATGCAAATTAATTTTATAATTTTCTTATTTAATGTAAGATTACTTGTTGTATTAAATTATTTAGTCAACAACCTACTTTAATCAAATTAATCCAAATGTCAGAATCACTCTTATTTTTCTATGAGTGAGATACACTAAGTAGGACGATGATGATGATGATGATGTCAGAATCACTCTTATCGCGACATTTATCATTTTGTTTTTAGCTTTATTAGAATGTATGTTTCCTTTTGTCTCACGGGTTTTGCTATGCTTTTCTTTTTAATTCGTTATATGAATTTTGCTACATTTTTATATATAGCATTGACTCATTATTTTTCTTTAGTTCTCATTCATATATTAGTTAATTTATTTTTTCTCATCTCATCCATAAATTTAACTATTTTTTATTTTATCTGCATATTTTTTTCACTTTAATTTCAAAAAAATATATAATATTTTTTTTTATTACTTTTGTATTTTCAATTTTTTTTCATGAGTTTTACTTATAGAAAATGTTGCAAGTGATGAAAGGAGTACGATATGTATGACGAATGGACGAGACAAACATAGTTTTTGCCTTATTTTGACCTTTGGACTCTTTTTATAAAAAAAATCATTTAATTTGACCTGCGCCAGCTAGCATATTTCGGTATTTCCTCCTCTAAAAGATTTTTACACGTTTTCTTCAAGAGAATTAAAAACACACACCTTCTTACTCCCTCCGTTTCCTAATATTTTTCCCATTTAGAATATTCTTTTTATATAATAAATAATTTGCTTTTATATCGACAATTCGCCCCCCCAACTGTAAATCCTGGCTTCGCCCCTGGGTCGTGATAAATAGAAAAATGATATTGGGAGTGAATAAATGATTACATACCATATTGATTAATTTATATTTATTAATAGTATGACTAAAAATGATAAATGAGTTAATAAAACATATATAACAATAATTAAGAAATTAAATATAGCAAAAGTTTAAATTTAATGCATGTTTTATGATCTTAAAATGGAAAATAAGATCAAAAGATTATGTAAAGTAGATAATAGTTGATTATATGACAATATTTATCTAATTTAGAATTTAATATTTTTTTTGCTTAAAATTAGAGCTAAAATAGGTAAAGTACTTGTATGATTTACTTTAGTAATCCTATCTAGTTAACTTAGAATTTAATATGTTCGATTGAATGAAAAAAAGTAATATATTTGGTAAATAATTTTTTAAAAATACACTACAACATAATTTACCTTTAATGGGATACATTAAGCGACATTTAATTTAAATGTCTTTCAAATTTCGACTAGTATATATAGAGGATTTAATGACATTTATTAGACCTCTTAGCAGCATAACAAAAATCACAGTAAAGTTTTTTGCGACATAGGATTTAGTGACATTTCTCACAAATGCCACTAGACTATAATAACAATTTATATGTCACTGAAGTCCAAATAAAGTGTCACTAAATCATTTTTATAATGAAACTTCAAATAAAAACCAATAATTATTACACTAAATATTTAAATTCAGTGGAATTTTTAAATGCCACTAAATTCAAAGTTGCAAAAAGTTAAATTTGCTGTAGTGATATAAGTTTTTATGTTTTGATTTAAAAAAGCCATGTATTTAATAAATTTAATGACAATAACATGCACATACATATTATTTAAAACTGTCTTTTATATATATTTTGTATTAACAAATTTATGCATTGCATGAACTTATACTGAATTAAGAGTCAATAAGAACTTGAAAAAGTCAACTTCATTACTCAAATTTAGTGTGTTTTAGTTGTACAACGTAACAAGGATAAGGATTAAATAAAGCTTATCTAGGTTGACTTTGCTACTTTTTTTCCCATTTCAATAAGCAAATAACCGAAGTTCTCATAAAGTTGCTGTATCAGTACGTTCAGAAAAGGCCACTGGTCCAATAAGGATACTTAGATGCTTAAATGCAGTTCACAATTCAGCAATAACTATAATGTTTATGTTTATTATACTTAGATGATTGTCGCACGACTTGAACCTATTTAAGGACCTGACTAGGGACATGGGTTGTTGAGATCAAAATGGTTTGGACCGGATTCATGTCTAAAAGAAATAATGGGTCTATGTCTGAATTTAGGGTCTTAGATTGAAACCCGACCCAAACTCGTTCTAGGCTCACCCCAAACTTTTCTAAAACTCTACTCATGACTCAATTCATAATCAATTTTAGACTCATTTAATTACATTTTTTATTTGTTTCAAGTCATGTTAGATTCATAGAGGTGTTCAACGGGGCGGGTCGACCCAACGGGTTAAGGATCAGATCACATTTTAACGGATCATTAGTGGGGGTCATAACGGGGGTTGGTGCATAGCTTGGGTCGTATAATTATAAAAAACTATTTGCGAAAATGTATTTAAATAATTATTTTATGAACTTTTAAAAAATGGGGCCATAAAATATATTTAAATAACTATTTTATGAACTTTTAAAAAACGGGTCAAAGTGTGTCGGATTTAAATGGGCTTTGACCCGTCTTGGTCCGTTTAATATTTACCACGATCTGCCCCGCCCCGACCCTGCTCGTTGAACACCTCTATAGATTCACATATGACTTATAGACCCATTTTAGACTAAACCTTTAAAAATTCACAAATTCTTACTTGAGATCGTCTTTTGTAAAGACGGCTCTCAAAAGCCCAATCTAATTCTAAATATACTTCATATTGTTACAACTCTAAATATAAATTTGGACTGGACTTTTGAGAGTCATCTCTACAAAAGACTCTCTCAAGAGAGCGATCTGGCAAAATGTTTTTTTAAAATAAAGCATAAATATTTATTCAGCTAGTATCCTGAGAGACCGTCTTTTTGAGAGACGTCTCTCAAGCCCAATCCATTAAAGTTTATTGTCTATATTTACTCTATATTTTCTCTAATGGGCCAACCCAATTAGAGATGATCTCTTATAGAGACTGTCTCTCACAAAAATTGTGATATTTATTTTAATTAAGACTGTTAAAGAATATAGAATTGATGTTGAGGTTCACAAAAACCAAGATCAATAGAGGTTTCTTTGAGGACAGGTAAATTTTTATATATATATAAAAGAATAATTTGCGAATTACAGCCTTAAAGTTTAACACTTTTGCGAATTACAGTCTTAATGTTTATTTTTTGCGAATTACAGCCCCAAAGTATCAAAGTTTACAAGTTCAGGCCAAACACACATAACTCCGACCATTTGACCTAAAATCCCGACCACCAAAATGTTCAACCCATAATAAAAATCAAAGAAAAGTTGAAGAAGCTTCATTTATATAGCAAATAATACTATATATTTACGACCCATTTGGTTAGTGGTACTAAATGGTGGTAATGAGAGTAATTTTTAGTGTAAAATTTTTTCGAAAATTTCATATCATTCCCATGGTAATGAAACTTTGGTCACAAAAAAGTTTTTTTGATCACAAATTGCCATTACCACCTAATACCACCTCTCCCGATGATAATGCATTGGAATGAATTTTATGAATAAAATGAGATGATTGAAATTGGACAAGCATGATTAACAAGGTAACCAAGAGATTCTTCAACCAAAATTACACTAATTTTCGTTTTCATTACCACCGTTTATTATCAATTTATCACCTACCGAATAAGCCGTTAGAGAACGGGGAATTTGTATGAAGGATAAGATTTACATACCTATGCATGTTCATTGTTGATGTGGGTTCTCAATAATTTTTTCCTCCATAAATTATTTCTGTCTTTTACGGAAAAAGAAAGACACTCATAATTAATAATAATTATAGAAAAAAGAGAATCTGTTCTTCATTAGCCTAGCTGTATACAACCATATCTACTGATTAAAACTTCTTTTCAGAAAAGTAAAAAATCAGGGCCACCATTTTTCAGTAACATCGGCCCAATATGATACCTAGAATTGTCACTCCAATAATAATGCATCACTAGAAGTGTGTAAAAAACAATGGTTTAAAAATTAATTTAAGTATATAAAATATATCGAGAGTTTAACCATCAGCTTAAGAGCTACGATTATAATAATTTAGTTTATTCGAGGTTTAATTATATTATGAGTTTAGGAGTTATGTGTTAGAGTTTATATAATGGGTTTGGACTATCCAAATATGACTATATGAGGAGAAGAGGTAGCCCACATAGGGGTAATAATTCAGTCATAAAGACACAATAATTAAGCTCTGGTACCATGTTAGGATTTAGAAAATAGATCTGAACCACCAAAACAGAAAGAAAAAAGGTAGCCCATATAAAAATTGAAAAGATGTTCAGTACTAAAACCAATTGGTAGATGAAGGAATTACGATCAACTTTTTAAAATTGCATATCCTCATCTCTTTTCTCTAATGCACAACGACTCACATGTGGGTAATAATGGACACATTTACATTATATTTATGATAATAATGAATATATTATATACGCTATTACAATCCTAATCCAACTCTTTTTGAACAATTTTAAACGAATCGATCTATCAACAAAAAAAAAAAAGTTAGTTAACAAGCCTACAATTTTTCCTAATCTCACCATTAGATCCCATAAGGGGACTAATATTCCCCATCTTAATCATAGCATTAGCAAAATCATTAGCAAAACTCACATAATTAGTACTATAAAGACTAACCAACCCATCTTGTGATCCATTATTAAACAACACTTGATCCGAATGAAGAAGCCCACGTCCATTTACAAGATTTTGAAAATAGGCATTATCGAAACGGTTAGGTGAAGTAACGTCAAGTGGTGCGAGTACACTATCTCCAGAGCCAGTGGCGGGTCCAGGACATGTGGATTGTCGTAAAGTGGCAAATGTGGGGTCGATATTTGATTCGTTGTAGATACGCGTCCGAAAGGTGAAACATTGTGCTTGGCCTAGAGTGTGTGCACCAGAGAGGGCAGTCATGTCACGGGCATTAAGACCATTTGAAGCAAACATTGAAATTAAGGTAGTAAGGCTAGCTGTGGGTGGTGGGAGCTTTGAGTTTGCTGCACTTTGACTTGCTGTTCTTGCATCTCTTCTTCCTAGTGGCACTGACCATGATGGACCACCTAACTGCATACATCATAAAATTGTCTAGTGAATAATTAATACCATCAATTGGTTCTGAGCACGTGTAAAGTACACGACTGTACATCAAATCTAAATTTAAGGTGCTATATAATATTTGCTATTCTTTTCAATTTGAGAAGGTCTAAGTAAATAACGGTTATTTATAAAGATAACAAATCACCCTTATGTGGTAGGATTTGATAGGGTGAGGGTTTTGTTATTTTAATTAATCTTTTTTGATTTTACTTAATTATTTTATTATTATTTTTTTGTCTTTTTGTGGTGATTTGTAAATCACGGTTATTGATTAGGAATTTTTGTTTCAATTTAGAGTTAATGTCTCATTTTTTTTGCACGTTTGTCAATGCACTTATTCAATCTATAATATTTCAAATTTTATATAATTAAAAAATTATTTAAAGTTAATAGTAACATTTACATTGAGACGAATCAAACATGATTTCACTTGACTATAAATAAAAAATTGAATAAAAATTAAGAGTGATCATGCATATAGTGTCCATAATAAACGAGGAAGTATAATTTAATTATTTATTTTTAGATTTCAAATTTTTGGAACAATGTAAAATAAGCTTAACTTTAAAAATTATTATGAGTTTACTTCCATCATGCTAAACTTTTTTTTTTTTTACTAAAGTAAATATAGTTTTAATAAAATTGTATAAGTAAAAATTAACGTGAATATACAAAATTTTTATTGATTTTCCTACAATTAATTATGAATAATATCAACTTAGGGATGTGTTTTCCTATAATAATACCAATTTTTGTTTAGCCATTAGTTTACTTTGTTTTTTTTTTTTTCTCAAATAGCTTACTATAAATAGAAGTTAGTATTATTCTAGACAAATACTATACCCTTTAAAATTGGTATTATTCATCAGCGAAAATTTGTATTATTTTAGTGTATTGTGTACACCGGTATTATTCAAGACCAACTAATAAATTCAAATGACTTTCATTTTATGCATCTAAACCATATGAATTACTAAATTTTCCTCCAATCATTATCATTATTATTTTCTAAATCTCTCATAGATTATCCTATTAAATAGTCGACACTTAACAAAAACATTCTTGAATAAATGTTTGGCGACCAAGTGAAATAAAGACTATATATTTAATAACAAATTGAGTAATTTAATAACCTAAATATATCATTTAATTTGTTTGTACTATATATTAATTTAAATAAACAATATTAATTTTAGCAATTGATAGGTTTTGACATACCAAGAAAACAGAAGAACGTGCAGCAAGTGCAAGAATATCGGCACATGAAACTGTCCCATTACAAGCTGCTTCTACATTAGACTTGATGCTATCTATTACTTCAAATCCTCTTAGTGAGTTTCTATTTGGAAATGCATTCTTTTCTCCTGTAAAGTTTCCTGTATCGTCTAAAAGCACCGATGCATCACAACCCTTCATCACATATCACAATTTATTTTTAGATTATATATAAGTTCATATATATGCATATATTATATATATATATATATATCAAACATGAAGCTAGTAATAAAGAAAATAATCGTCGAATTGGTATACATGTAAATATAAATCAGGGCCGTTCCTAAGGGTAGTTTTGAGGTGCACTCGCCTAGGGCCCAGCTTATGAAGGGGCCAAAATTGAGTTAATCCTTATTATTAAAAATTGTATTTTAGCTTCTAACGTGGAACGACATTACAATATTGAGTTTCTTAATTAAGAGCATGATCATCAAACTACATTAAAATTCGAATTGAAACTTTAATTATATAAGGGCCATTTTTCTATTTTCTGCCTAGGGCCCGAACATTATTGGGAACGGCACTGATATAAATACATGAGGTGCATTGCAAAACAGCTTATTGGTTAGGCAATTTAAGTTTATTTTGATACAAATAGTTATAGCGAGTTGGGTGACAAATCATCTGATGCTAGTGCTTGATAAATTAGTTGGCTGAAAAGCTGTTTTGAACAAGTTGCTCATAGCAGCGGGTTAAAACTCACCTAGTTAAATCAATCACTGCAATCAGCTATTAGCTACCAACAATCAGTCGTTCGCCAAACACACTCATAATATCTTGAGTTGACCATATATCATCATCATCATTCTACCTAGTGTATCCCACTTACAGAAAACTATGGACAAAGTCTCTGGAGGGAATGACATCAACAACTCATATCCATAAAGGAGAGTGCGCCAAAAGAAGTCTCCCAGTTCGAGAAAAATTAAGAGAAGAGTTGACCATATATCCCAGCTAGAATTAAAACGAACAAAAAGTAGGTAATATAAAACTTACATTGACAAAGCAATCATGGAAGAACAATCGAAGAATGGAAGCTCCGACCCGCGGGTCCTTAACTATTGCTTGCCTCATTGTATTAGTCACTATAAATTGAAGATTAGGACATGTTGTAGAATAGAAAAAGGGTGAAAGTTGCGCCTTAGTAGAGCTCACCAATAATGAAATAATAAAAGAGAGAAAAACTAAAATATGGAATATTGATGAAGCCATGAGTATAAATTTTACCTATATTTAGATTAAATGAAGAAATGGTTACCATAAGTGTATATATAGCATATAAGAAGCAAAATAAGGCCAAAAATCACGTGCATGAAACATTACAGCTAAATACGCGTTTAATATAATGTGTTCCAATGAGTGGAAATTATATATGTAAGTCACAATTTGTCCCTTATTTCATGTACAACTTTTATGGATTGCTTTATTCTTAAGCTTGTTTGGTTTATCCAATTAAAATATTGTAATGAATGAGATAACAATTACCAATTATGATTTTGTACATTGCTTTTTTACTTTTACTTCTATATTGTAATCATTTTATGATGCTCCTATGATGTGATGCAACTTCGGATTAAAAGCTGATTTGATCTGCTAATAAGATATGAATTTATTTGAAATAAGTGAGTTTAAGTTTCAGTTAATTAAATGGATTGATCCAACCTGATTTGTTACTTAGCTTGAATTGTGTTTAGAATTGGAAATTTAAAAACATAAAATTGTATATAATAGGTTGAATAACTTTGGTCGGTTAGAGTTAATTATGGGATAGAGTTTTAGTAATTATATATATTTGATGGGATGAACTTTAAATTAGTTTTCATCCATTAGACTTTTACCTGTTGGTGACCATTGACGTGGTTGTACACGAAAATATGATATTATTATCTTTAGAGAACTACTATCATGAGTCTCCAAATAATAAGCACTATAAATATTTACTTTTTAAAAATATTTTTTTGATCTTAATTATGTGTCTACCATTTTAAATTTTCTTATTATAAACTTCAAACATTAAATGCAATTCATACAATACCATCACTTTATAAAGCTAGAGTTCGGAGAGGTAGATGACATACATACCATATTTGTTCTCCCTGGTAAGAGAGCGCAAAAGAATGTAGTCAGTAAGAATGCAATTAGCTATTTAAATTCCCGCCAAAAAACAATGAAAATCATCGAGTACGTATTAAAAAGCTCCATGTGAACTTTAACATAAGAAAAAAAAAACTTGCATGGGCGGTTCTTGAGGCATCCCAAGTAGCCGACCGCCTAGGGCTTCTCGAAATAAAGGGTCTCAAATATCAAATGGTGATATTTAGGCCCGATTTTGAGCAAACACTTTTTAATAATTGCTTGTAAATCTTTTTTATATTTAAAGTAACATAATATTACAATACATTTTATTTTGAATCATTTTTCTTGATGTGGAAAATTTTTTATCTTTTAATATAATAAAATGTCCCATTTAAAAAAAATTAAAAAATAAATAGGGTCATTTAAAATAATTTGCTTCACCCATGTTTAGACTAATAAAGCATGATTGAAAGTTTTTAATTTACGACCAATGTGGGATTAACACTTTATAAATCCTTGTACAGATTAATTTTCTATTTATTATCGATGTGGGACAAACGGATCGAGAGAGCAAATTTGGATGGGCCTGAATTATTTTTCTCTGTCTAACTACCAATTCAGGAAATAATGTTCCTTCCTATTAAGATGTATACATTTTTATCTTGTACACAAGTTTACATGCCTTATTCTTTGGGTTACCCACAGTGCCACATGTGTTACCCATATGTAAATTGTTCCACATCGGAGAAAGAGAAAAGTTTACATCACTTTATAAACTCAAGGAATAACTTCTACTATCACCAATTGGTTTTAGCAGTGAACTTTTTTTGGGTTTACGAGAGAAGATTACTTTATCTTTTTCTCCTTATTTAGGTTACCTAGGCCTATTTTCTAAATTGTAATATGAATCAATAAATGCAAATCAATGGTGATAATCACAAATTTTTAAACACTAGCTTAATCCAATAGTTCTAAAAAGTAACCAAAATAGGTCCATGAAGCATGTGCTTAGGTTCAAAGATGAGTTCTGTAAAGTGAGGCAGTCTGTCATTATCCAACAGCAATTAACAACTAAAACCAAGCTTGCTTTTTCTCTCTTGTAAATCCCCAAGAGTTGGTATTATTACTTAGTATTATTGCCTTTACCACAAAGTTGGGGATTTGTAGAGTTAACTATTGATGGATTATGGATAGGATCATGTCAATATTTATAATTGAAATTTATTCACACATACACATACATACATACATACATACATACATACATACATACATACATACATACATACATACATACATACATACATACATACATACATACATACATGTATATATATATATATATATATATATATATATATATATATATATTCACCCTATTTTATTCAAAGTTTTTCGCATTTATTATTTTTGGGTTGATCTATTTGTTATTTCTATAAAAAAAATTTGGTTCAGTTAGTTCTTTGATATGGTATTAGATTCAACGTGACGAGGAGTCACGAGTTCAAATCTCAACTACCCTTTAAATTCAAGTGGAATATTTCGCATTATAGTATACCTTGTTGCATTTTTTAATTTTTTTTTAATTGGAAATTACGACCAAAAACACATTTAGTCGCAATTTAATTAGTTGGAATTTCCGACTAACATGGTTTAGTCGGAAAAGTAGTCGGAATTTCCGACTAAAAATGGGTAGTTGGTGGGTTTTGGTCGCAACTTTGCAATTTTTTTGTAGTGACCTCTCCCAATGATGATGCATTGGAATGAATTTTATGTAAAAAAAATGAGATTATTGAAGTTGGAAAAACATGGACATCAAAGCAGCTAAGAGATTTTCAGCCAAAATTACACTAGATTTTCCTATTAACATCAATTATTACCACCTACCAAACGGGCCGCTAGTGTTAGAACATTTATTTTCCTTGAAACCATATGAGTTTTATTTAATTGTTTTTACGCCTTACAAATTTTGAATATGGTGGACATCCTGTTTTTACTTTTCGTTGCTATAAGATATTATTTAAGTCTTGTATAAATTAGGGGTACGGTGTTATAAAAACACCTTATCATGAAACCCTTTTCATATATGTAGTGATCTTCCTGTAATTATAGTTGGAATCATACAAAAGTTAAAAATCATGTTCATTTAGACATGCACCAATCAAGTAACAGCTACTCTTGTGAGAGACCGTCTCTCAAAGGGACAATCTTAAAACAAGAAGCTTTCGTTCTATTTTTCTCTTTAATTTCTATTAATTGGGTTATTTAGGCAATTTAGCCCATATATCTGATGCGTCTCTCGAAAAGACCGTCTCTAATCACAACTTGTGATAAAGTATTTTTTTTTCCTTGAAAACATAAGTACAACCAAACAAAACATGCCTAATTTTCAAAACAATGAGAAGATGATGGATGACTTTCTTAATTCAAACAAGTTGTAATATGAGTTGTAGTTGGCAACTTGTTAGTTGTAGTTATGTACCTTAGTCTACACAAGTCCTGTGCTAATTAAACTAGTCAGATCCTGTTGTTTATGTAACGTTCTATAATAGATAGCATCCAAAACAAAACAATAAAACACCCATAACTTACATCATGCATCATTCATGAATCTCGAATCCTATGCTGTGGCGGATTCAGACCTCAAGTTTAGTGAGAGCACGTTAAAAATATTATTAAAAATATTTCAAACATACCTAGATTAATTCAGCATGCGTTTGCATCATAGATATAATTAATCAGTACTAAGATAATCTATAATAGTTTTTAACTCGGTTGATAAGATTTACATGTCAACGATTTTTGAGGTTAGGTTGTGGGATCAATCCTTGCTAACTATAATTTTGAAAAATTCGGTGAGTGCCTTCAAGTGGGGGCAGGTGAGCCCCTTGGCTCCGCCCATGATCCTATGTATTTTTGTCTTCTTTTAGTTTGAAAAATTTTCCTTGCATTGTAAAACATCCAAGATTTGTAGGGCTATCTTTTTCTATATTATCTAATTGAACAAAGTTGGATCCAAGGCTTTAATATTAATTGGAACTCATATATGATCAAAGAATTCTTATGACTTGATCAAGCACAAGTCAAAGATAGTCCATGGAATGGTCAAACCCTAATCACCGAATCAATACCAGTCCGTTTCTTCATTTATCAGTTCGTCAAAACAGATCTAGTCGATTTTGCCATCTGTATAGTTATAGGATTGGAAATTTGAAGTAAATAAGTAAAATAATATAAAACTATCTCAAAATAACGTTTGGAGAAACTTATTTCCCGAAATAAGCACTTTTAGCCCAATACTCAGCTTCGGTATAATTTGTTCGTAATTACAAAAAGCGGCCATTACTAACTTGAGTCAATTTAGCTCAGCAATAGGTCGTTGTTAGTAAGAGCGGCCTATTGCTAAGCTAACTTTCTTTGGCTCAGTTTAATAATGGGCCATTGTTAATACAAGGAAGTCAACTCAGCAATGAAGCGCTCTTACTTTTAGGGGATGATTGCTGAGCTGAATTCCTATCACTCAACTTAATAAAGGGTCGTTGCTTAAAGTGCGAACAAATATCGAAAATTTGAAGTAAATAAGCAAATTAATATTGAAAAAAATACTCAAAATAACCAATGGAGAAACTTATTTCCCAAAATAAGCACTTTTATCCCAATGATAAGATTTGTTATTTGTTTGCACTTACTAACAACGACCCATTAATAAACTGAGTCAAAGAAAGTCAGCTCAGCAATCGGCCGGTCTTACTAACAGCGGCCGACTGTAGAGGTGACTTTCTTTGACTCAACTTATTAATGGGTCGATGATAGTGCGAAGTGCGAACAAATACTAGAACAACATTGGGCTAACAGTGCTTATTTTGGAAAATAAGTTTCCCCATTGCTTATTTTGAGATTTTTTTTAATCTTATTTTACTTATTTACTTTAGATTTTCACAAATACTAAACCTCAGCATTGAGCTAAAAGTGTTTATTTTGGTAAATATATTTTCCTAATAATTATTTAAAATTTTTTTTTATATTATTTTACTTATTTATTTCAATTTTTTGATAAAGTGGGCACTTCCTCAACACACGGACACATACATGCTACTATTGTTGACCCAAGTGAGGTACGGGTAGAGGTATTCAACTCGACTAGGCCCAACTGCCCCTGTGTTCAATTCGTATTTGAATCGATAAAATATCTCTGAAAACTAAATTCGTCTCGAATTAACTTGTAAATATATTTAATATATAGCCGTCGATTAGAAAGAGAAAAGTGAGGTACCGCTCAGTGCCACAAAATTTTTTAGGGCCCAAAAAACATATTTATATGTATATAAGTGATACTAATTTTTGAAAGAAAAAATTAGTATCACTTATATACATATAACTTACATTTTTTGCTGAGTAATATGAGTTCTTAGTGCTTTTTATGTAAATTAGTTTAAATATTAACAATAAAAAACAAAAAGTGTATTATATTAATCGTTTCGCCTTAAATTTTTGTGGCCCTTTTTAATTTTTGCTCGGGGCCCTATAGATAAACGAGACAGCCATGTTCTAATAATAATAATATAGAAATAGATCAAATAATAATAATATTCATATATTTGGTTTACTTCTTAACACAAATAGATTGTCATGTTCATTAATTAGTGCACCTTTAGACCACAGTATTCAACACTTTTTGATCTTAATTAACCGCACGTTAAAACTTAAAAGTTTTAACATTATACCTTAATAAATTCCTAACTTCTTAATAATTAAGATTTAAGAACAATTATGCTCGTCTAGAACTTAATAAATACGTACCCATACATACTTCATACTTGCTATAAGTTAATAAGTACTCCATACATTATCTTATTTTATTGGTTATATTTACTTTTTGGAAATTTCATGTGTTAACTATGAGGTTTTGGGTTTTCCACGTGGTAACCAAAACATTTAAAAAATCACACGGATGCGGTAACCCTGAGGTTTACATTAAAACATTAGCAAACATTATTTTTGAAGCTTTAAGGTTGTTCCATGCCTATTTATGTGATTCATCATTTCAAATGCCATTAGTTTCAACGTTTTACCTCAAAATATAAACTTCAACTCCACCATTTTTCATTCAAATCATATTTTTTTTTCCCTTGAATTCAAAGATGGTAGAGTTAGAGTTTATATTTTGGGGAAAAGATTGAAACTGATCATGGTATTTGAAAAGTTGAGTCGCATAAATAGGTGTACAACAACCTTAAAGCTTCGAAATTAATGTTTGCTAACGTTTTATGTGCAAAAAAGTCACTGTAAAACAATTTGGTAAACCTCAAGGTTACCGCGCGGATTTTTTTAAGTTTTGATTACCACATGGAAAACCCAAAATCTCAGAGTTATCACGTGGAAGTTCCCTTACTTTTTTATACAGTTTTCAAGCAAAATTTAAATTTCAATATTTATATATATGTTTCATAAAAATACAAAAAGTATTTGTATTTTTACATCAAGACAGATCTAACAAAATTCTACATAAATATATTTTAAAATTTATGCATCCATAAAAACACATGTTAAAAATCCTGTTTGATGAAAAATCTTTGAATATAAACAACAAAATGAAACGGGAGGGAGTATAAAATAAATTTTCCTCACAAAACAATATATAATTTATTTAAATATAATTAATAGGTGAATTTATTAGATTGATTTATTATTAATAATTTTTTTAAAAAAAACATTATTGTACAATATATACGTAAACAAATACTTATTTTCGGTACAATGTAACATAATACGATAATATTAAGTGATTCCATTATAAATTTTGTGTGCCACATACACAACATACATTTATTATGGTAATACAGTTATTATGGTAATAACTAATAATACATATATATAGCCCTACTACATAAGATCAATCACATGCAATTAAGTAAAATACTATTTTTTTTTTTTTGTTGTTTCACTATACTTAAACTATTTTCGCCTTTTTGCAAAAATGCAACTTAATAATTATGTATTATATATCTATCGTATTCTCGCTCATTACATTATTATATTTTCATCTATCATCCAAAGATGAAAAACAGACAAAACAAAAATACATTAAAAGTGACTTTTCTTAATTCTTATGTCACCATCCAAATTTACGTACAATTAACTAAGAACAAAGATTATAGTACTAAATCAACTTAATTAACAAATTGACACTTTTTCCTAATCTCTCCCTTAACACCCGTAAGAGGAGAAATATTTCCCATATTGATCATAGCATCCACAAAATCCTTAAAAAACAAATCTTGATTAACACTATAACTCTTAACCAAATTATCTTGAGAACCACCATTATAAAGCTCTTGATCCGAATGTAAAAGCCCTTTTTTAACCACAAGATTTTTAAAATAATAATTATCAAAATAAGTGGGTGTTTGTAAATCAAGAGGGGCTTGATTAAAATCTCCATTCCCTTGTGTTTTAGGGCATTTTGCTTGGCGGGTGGCGGCAAAGTTAGGATCAATATTAGTGTCATTATAAATGTGGTTGCGAAAGTTGGTGCACCGAGCAATGCCGATGGTGTGACCGCCCGAGAGGGCGGTCATGTCTTTGGCGGATAAACCTTGTCGGGCAAATAGGGCTATGAGCTTATCAAGGTTTGCAGATGGTGGTGGAAGATTTTGGTTTGCAATTGTTAGGCTTGCTTGTCTTGCATCTCTTCTCCCTAGTGGTACATCCCATGTTGGCCCACCTAACTATTTGTACATGTCATCAAATTTGTTAGCTTTTTTGTTATGAATATGATCACACGACTTCAAAAGAAAGACTCTATATGATCACAGGTCAGCAAACGTTAATTTATATTGTTGCACGCCTATTTATGCGACTTGTCATTTCGAATGTTATCAGTTAAAATATTTTTCCCTAAAACATAAACTCTAACTCTACTATCTTTCATCGAAATCATAATTTTTCTCCTAAATCCAAAGATGGTAGAGTTATGGTTTATAATTTCGGAGAAAAAGGTTGAAATTGATGGCATTTGAAATGGTGAGTCGCATAAATAGACGTACCTTAAAGCTTTGAAATTGATATTTGCTAAATTTTTATGTGCAAAAGATCAATGTGGAACAATTTGATAAACCTCGGGGTTACCACATGGATTTTTTAAAATTTTGGTTACCACTTGGAAAAACCTAAAACCTCAGAGTTGACATGTGAAATTTCTCTAAAAAATTTTAAATGAAATTAATGGAAAATATGTGGGATCATTAGCATTATTAAAATAATGAAATCAAGATGAACAAGGTTAATTATGTTCAAAATTTATGATATACTTCCTCCATTGTCTAATACTTGCTACATTTCTTTTTGTACGTAATTTAATGTCTATTTTGATATTAAATATTTTTATTTTCACAAAACGAAAAATTATAAAAAAATTTTATTAAAAAACTACATTTCAAGACGAATAAAACAAGATCCCATATGAATATATTATTTCTTATGCTTGAGTCGGAATTACCAAAATAAGATCGAAGATATAAATAGTACTACCATGCGAATGTAGCGAGTAGTATGGAACGGAGGAAGTAGATTGAAAGGTTCTTTAATGTGAACAATAAATGAAACAATTCGAAATAACAAATGAGAACAACCTTAAGGAAGAATGTATAATTTTCGTATTTTTTTTAGTATCTCTATGAATATTAATGCTTCTTTTGTTTTTGTTATATCTCTATGATGCTTACCAATTTAACACCATCTCGAGCAGCAAGAGCTAGAATATCCGCACACGAAACTATGCCACTACAACAATTTTCAACATTAGACTTGATTGCATCGATCACTTCAAAGCCTCTTATTGAATTCAGGGCTGGCCCTAAGCATGGGCAAGACGGGCCTACGCCCAGGGCCCCCCAAGAATTTTATTTCTCAATTAGTGTTAAGGTTCGAACTTTTCTATGTATATAATAGTTTACGGGCCCATAAATAATCTTTCGCCCCGGGCCCCTAAAAATCTGGGGCCGGCCCTGATTGAATTGTTGGCATTGGCTTTTGCAGTCCTTTCTCCTATAAAAGTCGGTGTATCAGCCAGGAGTACGGAACCATCACAACCCTACAGCAAGAGTACGCAACCTTTTATATGAGTTAAAAGTTAAAATATACGTGAACAAATTAGAGTACTGAACCGTCACAACCCTATAGCAATGCAAGAGTACACAACCTCTTTTATGAGTTAAAAGTTAAAACATCGTATCGTTAGTTTAATATTTCAATAGAGTTATTTTTTATTTTGTCTCATCTTTTTATTAGGTCAATTGATTTATCAGAATCCTATAGCAAGAGTACACAAATTTAACTTTTTGCGATATTAGATTTAGTGGCATTTAAAAAATGTCACCGATTTTTTTAGTGTAGTAATTATTGATTTTTATTTTAAGTTCAATCATAAAGTGATTTAGTGACACTTAAGGTCTTTAGTGGCATATCCGCATATGTAATTGTCACTATAGTATATAATGGCATTTGTGAGAAATGTCACTAAATCCTATGTCGCTAAAGGCTTTAGTGTGAATTTTTAATATGCCGCTAAAGATTGTAATAAATGTCACTAAATCCTCTATATGCACTATAAGGAATTTGAAATAGCGACATTTAAATTAAATGTCGCTAAATATATCCCACTAAAAGCAAATTATGTTGTAATGATATATGCATCAACTTGTAACAAAACCATTGAATATTCAATTATTATAACTTTTATTCACGTTGAACGTTGATTGCAAATAATTAAGGCTTTTATCAATGTGATGTGACTATTATTTTGAATAACAATCACCGTCATTTGTAATAAATTATGCTATAAAAAGATAAAAATAATAATAATAAAATTAATAAAATAAAATGAATTAATTAAAACGACAAACTGTCACCCTATTAAATTATACTATATAGAAGTAATTTATTAATTTTACAAATAATTGTTATTTATTACTAAGAACTCCTCTAAATACAAAATTTGGGAGAGAGCTATAAAAATCAATTTTATAGAGGAGATTTGATGTCAAGTCATTGTTACCACCCTTACCTTTAGTATTTACTCTTATGTAATCCACTTTCTTTTTAATACTTCTTTTAAATTTTTATTCATACATTTAATTTATAATATATTGATTAGAAAATTCATCTTACCCTTCTTCTTATATGTAGTTTTTTTTTATTTAATCAGATACATGTATAAAGAAAACGAAATATAAATTAAAATTAGATAAAACAGCTTACATTAACAAAACAATCATGAAAGAACAAACGAAGGATAGAAGCCGCTATTCGAGGCTCCTTCTTAACTGCTTGTGCCATGGTATTAGTCACAACTTGTTCAAGATTAGGGCAACTTGAAGCATAAAACTTTGGCCTAAGCCATGCATTGCTACTACATACAAAAAGTGATAAGAAAGCAAAAATTAGCCAAAAATAAAATAATTTGGAAGCCATATTATTTATTTATTGAAATTTTAAGCTTAAGCTAGATGAAATTGTGATAAAATTATGTTAGAAGTAGTGAGTTATTTATAGAGGCAAATTATGCATGCCATGTATAGATCTCACAAGGTATCTCAATTGATCTCATGCATGAAAATTGGGTAGTAATTAGAATTAGTTGTATATTAAATATTAAATTAAATGAGAGTAGACATTTCAAACTCTAGCAAGGCAAACAACCCTACAAGGTATAACTATTTATTTTAGTCTCTCAAATATGTATTTTTGTTACATTTATTTTATTGTTTTATTATAACGCTTATCTCGTAGGTTAAAACAAATGTTACGAAATTACGAAAATAATGTGATAAATGATGGATGATTTCACTTCTTTGTTTGATTATATGGTGAGCTGATGGCAGAGAGAAGGAATGGTTAAACAAAATTAAATTTAATACCTTTTTAAAATGTAATATTTGTCCGATGAAAACAAGATCTTATTTTCAATTGCTCTCTTCCTCATAAAACTCCCCATTTAAATTGAAGATCTTGAGGCAATAATCAAGGATTTGAACCTTTGTAACTCCAATTTAAAATATGATTTACCATGTGTTTTGAATAAAAAAATCTACTTCCTCCGTAAACGGTTATTTGCAACTTTTACCTAAAATGGCTGTTTACTATTATTTGCAACTTTCTTTTTTTTTTCCATTTATAGAAAGTTTTTTATTATATTTTTATTTTCTCTCTCTTACTTTTTAATACTCTCTCTTACTTTACAATACTCTCTCTCTTACTTTCTAATACTCTCTTTTACTTTTTAATATTATAATACTCTAATCTCACTCCACTCAACTTCATTAATCTATTTTAATACACTACTAAAACTTTTGCCTAGGAGTACGCGCAACCCTCCAAAGTTGCAAATAACCGTTTACGGAGGAAGTATTTAATTATGGATGATTCAGCCCTTCTTGCATCAGACCGTCCCATCATGAGACGACTCTACACAAAAGGTACATCATGGTAAAAATTTTTATTATTTTAAATATGATACCAGAATTTGTGTGGATTAATCAAAGGGCATACAAAATTATCATAATATTAGAAATCAACGGGCAAGACTAAAAGTGAAGTCACAAATAATGCTCGAACACACTAGTCACATGAGCAGGTAATACTAGAGGCGGAGCGAAAATTGATAAATTATATGAAGACCCTGTACAATTTTAAAGATTATAATATTTTTGTAACAACTTTGAATCTTTCAACATTTAACATATACTAAGTAATTTAATATTGAGGCTCCTAATTTACGGAGCCCTATGCGGTCGAACATATTGAACATACTCAGTACCTCCCCTGGGACTACTGAACAAGAACCTAACTTGCTTAAACAAGTGCCTCAAACTTCTATCTTCTCTAAACATATTTGCTTGAAAACGAGTACTATCTTTGCTCGTTTGAGCAAAATTTTACTTGGACTTTCAATTTGAGAAAATTTTCACAATTTTTTTAATTAAATCATCATTTAACTATATATATATATATATATATATATATATAAATCTAACTATTTTCATGCTTAATATTTTGCCATGCGTTATCTAGCTATTTTAGCAATTTGCATATTTCCAATCATATCATACAATTCTATAAAAGAACTGTAAAATTCCACATGGCGAGTTTATAGAGTTTTGCATTAATTATGATTTAAGTATTAAATGTAAGTTTTCAAAAAGATTTTATTAGATATAATCATACAAATAAATATTATAAAAGAATAAAAAAAATTACAAAGGACGATTTTACATAACTTTACCAACTGAAATCATTCTTACTGTTAAAATGTGATTGTGGGACATTCAAAGTATATTCAGTATAATATGCAATTGTATCTTTCTTAAAAAAAATTATTTATAGGTATTTCTATACTAGCAAACTTCGTGCAATACACGAGTTTGTATACTAGTACACTAAAATATATATCCACTTTTCTTGAAGCTCATCGTAATAACTATTCCGTTTGTTTTTTTAGTTGTTCTCACAATTAATATTCACGAAAAAAACTTTTATATGGTCGATCGAGTATAACATTTTAATGATTAACAAATTTGATGCATGATGAGCGGAGATCATACACTACAACAGATTTAACTTTTTGTGATTTAGGATTAGTGGCATTTAAAAAATGCCAATGATTTATATTTTTAGTGTAAGAATTATTGGTTTTTATTTTATGTTCCATTAGAAAGTGATTTAATAACAATTTATTTGGTCTTTAGTGGCATATGAAATTGTTACTATAGTCTACAGTGGCATTTATGAGAAATGTCATTAGATCATATGTCGCAAAAAGCTTTAGTGTGATTTTTTATTATGCTGCTAAAGGATTCAATAAATATCATTAAATCTTCTATATATACGTAAAAATTTAAAGTAGCGACATTTAAATTAAATGGGACTATTAAGATAAATAAGAGTGAGTATTTAAGAAGAATTTGTACGGAGGGATGATTATTATACCCACGTATCTATCACATTTACCATGTTATTGCACTTATCTATTAGGTCAATTATTACATTTACCATATTGTTGGAAGTTAGAAAGTCTATTATCTATCACTACATAATTCAATTAGTAGTTGCACTTATCTATCAATAATCCAATCAAAACTTAATTATTAATGGACACTTGTCCTCAATGCTACAAACGAATAATACATGATCAAAAATCTATCTTCTTTTCATTCGCGGAAATTTCAATACAAACTTGAAAATTATAAATTATTAAATTATGATTTTATTTTATGTATGTGTTTCATATTATTAGTAAAGTAAATGAACATAATTAAATGCATAAATGATAAATGAAATAGGATATCTAAGTGGTCTAAATGATAAATAAATTTGTAAGATTAGTTAGCAAATTGATGTTTTCTAAGTGGTCTAAATGAAATAGGATATCTAATTACGTCTAGTTTCAATTTATTAGATTCTCAATTTGAATTGGGAAAATTTTAATTTCAAAAACTCTAATTTAAGAATCAAATTTCATTAGGGATGTATAAAGAAAACTTCAATTGGCGACGCTGACAAAAAATAACTTAAACGTTTTTAAAACAATATTAAATCATTATTCAATAATTCAAGTTTTTTTGTCATTCCAAGCAATTTTTGCAATTATAATTATAAGTTTTCCTAATCCGTTTTGTAGTTAAATTTGTTATTTAGTTGAAAATGTTAGAGTATATAACATATCTTGGGGCCTCAACCAAAAACTTAAGCTGATGGTTGAGGCCCCAAGATATGTTATATACTCTAACAGATTTGATTTTTTCATATAACTAAATTAAATCACAAGTCAAAGTTTCACTCAAGGCACCTTAAAACAACTAAACTAAATTTAATTTAATTTAATATAATTTATATCGAAAAATTTAATAAAACCATGCATGGCACGAGCACTACCAAGTTCATTTACAAAATAGTTTCTTTCTATCGTAAAAGTAACTCATGTTCTATCAAACATCCTTCGTCATATACTCATATTAATGGAAAGAAAGGACAAATGCATAGTTTATTTAGGTTAGAAAGTACCTTTCATAATATTGTTTTGCTCATGATAGAACACGTCATTAATTTTATCCATTCAATCAATAAAAAGATTTAAACTACTCTCTTCATCTTTTAGACTTTGCAGTTTGCACCACGTAATTTAAAAAACTCTCATATATTTGATTTACAAACAAAATACTTAATAAGTGTTGCTCAAAATCAGGCATGAATAACACTGTTTAATATTTGAAAATCCTTATCATTTATTTGTAAAGGACCTAGGCGATCAGCTATCGGGAATGAGTTAAGAACCAACCCTAATAGTAGGAAGAAGCATAGAAGAAGAGGACGAGGCTCTAGGATATGTTATATACTCTAACACGTCTCCTCACATAGGAGCCCTTTGGGCTAAAAGTGTGGATGCAACTTAGATCATCCTCATACCTAGTGCGAAATATTCCATTTGAATTTGAAAAGTGGTTGAGATTTAAACATATATCCTCTTGTCACAAAGGCCTCTGATACCATGTCAAAGTATATGGGCCAAATTTTTAAATTCTACAATGAAAATAAGGTATATCTTAAAAAATGGGCCAAATTTCTCATATTTAAGGTAGTCTATTAATGGATTTTGCTCTAATAATTTTAAAATAAAGTTTCAAATATTCAATAGAACATAGGAGAAGTTCGTGATTAAGAGTATGAATTTTTTAGAGTTCATCAAATTTTTAGGATTCAGATTTTAAAAAAAGAGTATTTTGTTATTAAAAGTGTCAATTTGAATTTCTAAAATTATTTGTGAAACAATAAACAATTTAAAGTTAATATTTCAAGTACAAAATTGAATGTTTTAACAATTTTAGTTGAATTACTAAGATTAATTTAAAATTATATAACGATGAGATCATCTTATATGAGAATTTACATAGGTGTTATTTTGTTTTCATCCTAACTCTTTTGGTCTAGATGCAATTCACTTAGTTTTAATTAAAAACATCTCTCAATTGGTTCTAGAGTCCGATAAAGATCTCTTATCTCGTTTTCAAACTTAAGAATGTTTGGCAAATGTAGGGGTGTTCATTCTGGTCATCGGATTGATTTCAGGTTAGGTGTTTCGGGTCGGTTTAAAATCGGGTTTTGTATTCACATTGGTTTTTACATAATTGTAGCTCCATTTTTGAGTCGGGTCAAATCGGATTTTGTTATAAAGTCGGGTGTCTATCGGAATTATCGGATCTGTTTTGAACACCTCTAGGCAACATGATTATTAATTATTAGTTTATTTAGCCAACTGCGAGTGTTTCTTTGATTGAAATTGTTATTCCACTTAGTTGAATGTCGATTATTAGCTTTTCAATTGAATTAGTCAATTATTAGGAGATATTTAGTGAAATTATACTCAGGGCCGGTCTTGAGATAATAGGGGCCCGGGGCGGAAAATAACTTATGGGCCCTAACCAAATTATTCCTTCGTTACATATTACTTGCCATTGATAATGCAATTTCTTCAGATAATATGTGGCTATCAGATACAACTAAAACAGAACGAAAAATTATAAAACATAGATAAAAAAAAATTTAAATCTATAATGCTGGACAAGAAAAATAAAATATGCACCAACACATAATATAAAATCAAACAAAGATATTTCTAAGAACAATTTTTGATGCAAAATCACTAATAATAGCATCCAAATCAAGAGAAATTTTCTTATACTCCACTAATTACGCAAAGCAAAAGTTAAATGAATCTACATTATATTGACACAGACAAGACAAAAAAATATATAATTTAAAAAACTGAGGTTGCACGACTTAAAATCCACTTATCAATCAAATATTTTTATCAAAATATTACGATTTTATTTAGGAAAAATTACCTAGAATAAAACGTTTACTGGTTTTCCTACAATAATCTCAATTTTGATTGACCATGAATAATTCTAACTATAAGGGATGTTTGATGAGAATGTACCAAGGTGACCTTTTACATATACAACAAGTCATTTTGCATAAAATATTAAAAGTAAATATAAAATTAAATAAAAAAAGATCCAAAAATCAAAATATATTAAAAAGAGGAACAAGTAAGTTTATGAAAGCAAAATAATATATAATAATAGAAGAAAATAAAGAAAAACATCCTAAATATTTAGGGGATAAGTTACACAAGTAAACCCACAAGAAATTTAAAAAATATTAATTGTTAAATAATCAACTGCTTGTGGCGCACTTTTTACTTATTACAACATTAATTATCTTATAATAATGTTTAACATCCAACTATAGTTGTGATGTTTCATCCGGCTTGTTGGCAAAACGTTTGACTATGTTACAGTAAGTCTTGGTTTCGAAGCCTAGTAGCGACAACATGGCAATTTTTTTCGTGGGCCCTGGGCGTAGGCCCAGCTTGCCCCTCCCCAGGGCCGGCACTGATTATACTTCCTCCGTATTTGGTTATTTGCAATTTTTACTAAAAATGGCGTATTCTATTATTTGCAACTTTCTTTTTTTTCCATTTATAGAAAGTTTTTTATTACTTTTTTATTATCTCTCTCTTACTTTTTTATACTCTCTCTTACTTTTTAATACTGTCTCTCATACTTTTTAATACTCTCTCTTACTTTTTAATATTATAATACTATAATCCCACCCCATTAACCTCATTAATCTATTTTAATACACTACTAAAAGTTTTGCCTAGGAGTCCATGAAGGACCCCAAAGTTGCAAATAATTAAATACGGAGGAAGTATATTGATTGTCAGTTATTTATTAAAAAGTAGACTAATAAGCAGCAAGTTAAATTGTTCAAAAAAACCCGCTTTGGAAAACCCGACCCGAAATATCCGGTATCCGGTTTTAAAAACCGGGTATTTTACCCGATTTAGCAAAATCGGGTATTTCGGGTCGGGTACCCGGTTTGCAAACCGGGTATTCGGGTCGGGTACGGGTAGTAGTTTTGATGGAACCGGGTACCCGGTATCCGGTTTATTAATTTTTTTTTATTTTTTTTTAAAAGGCGTGCTGTTTTAATTTTTGAAGCTGCCTACTTTAATTTAACCTAGGTAATAAATTAAAACCCTAGTAAAACGCAGCTCCTTCCTCTCCCTCATAACGGCGCGGCTCCTCTCCCTCACAAGCAACCCCTTCATCTTCTACTTCTTGCTCTATCTTTCTCTGCAACTCAAATCAACCATCCACAACATCCTGCTAATCCCTTCGGCAACACTGGACTGCTGTAATATTTTTCGGGTGCAATTGTTTTGACATCTCTCATTTTAGTAAATCCAGAGACCACAAAAGCAATGTTTATATTGTTATTAGATTAGGTATGTTAAAACTTGTGTTTTTGTTTCACTGGTTTTGTTAGTCTCCATGATACAGTGATAGGATGTAGATGAAGATTATAGGAAGGAATGAAGATGGCGAAAAAATTAACCTGCTCTTGATACCATGCTAAAAGAGAGATGATAATGGAATTGGGTTTTCTTATTTCAAAAGAGAGACAAACACCCTTTACATATACAAACTAACTATCCTAAAATAAATACAAAAGATATTGAAAATATTTACATATTACTAGAAACTCCTAAAAATATGCTCAAGAATATTGACGATGCTATAATAGTGTTAATTACTCCTAATAGCACAATATTTCTAACTTTATATAATAGTCTCAGTTTGAAGGAGGCATTTCTACACTTGATGTTCCTATAGTGTCTTTGTAAACTACTATGAAGAAGGAATAATGTTAAAAAGGAATAAAAAACATGTTTTAGCTAACTAAAAAAAAAATGTTTTAGCAAATTAACAAAACCGGGTATCCGGTTTTCCGACCCGGTTTAAACGGGTACCCGGAAACCGAATACCCGGTTTAAATCGGGTCGGAACCGGGTCACGATTTTAGGTACCCGAAAAAGCGGGTACCCGGATTTCCGGATCCGGGTCGACCCGGTACCCGGTTTTGAACACCCCTAGCAGCAAGTCAATGAAAAAAGCTAATCAATTTAGCCTTTTCATTTTGACTTTAAAACAAACTTTTTAGCTGGTTTAAAAATTATTTACCAAACACATTTTTCGGAAACTAGTTGGTTAAAACAATTTATTATTAAAAATAACTTAGTTTTGAACAAGCGACTCATAGCAACGAGTTTAAAATGAGCTGGTCAAACCATTTAATGAAATCAGCTGATCAAATCAGCAACTTTAACCGGCTATCATCTATCAGCTATCAGTCGTTTTTCAAACACCCCAAAATCATAGAATTAGAGGATATAAGAATGATTCTAGGTATATTAAAAGCTCATTCTTTTGAAGTGCACCAGTAACTTCTAACAGGAATCAATATGATCATCTACTAATGTCAAAAAAGTGATGAATATTTCCATTCCTTAATTTCCTGGCATCCCCTCTACTTATAAGTACTAACAACACATATTATACATACAAATTTCATCAGTCCCAAATGGCGCATTCGCGTTACATTACAATGACTAAGACTCGGTCAATACAGTGTCGTTACTCTTGTTCTTCCCATCTACGGCTACTGGAGACTTGGGTGCATGAAAGCTAGAACAAGCGCCAACCTTAGACGATGATTTATGAAGCTTCACCAATGGTACAAGAGACTGTACTACATCTGCCATTAGTGGTCGGTAATCAGCCTCTGGCTGTACGCACATTGCTGCAATTGCTGCGACTTGGATAGCCTCCTTCATCGCGTACTGCCCTTCCATTGCTGGATCCATGATTTGTACGACTCTTTCTCTATCAGTAAGCTTCGGCAAAGCCTATTTCTCGTCATAACGCCCACAAGAGGTTTGACAATTAGTCGATAAGCATACTAATATGGTAATTTAGATCAGACGCAATGTTCAATGATCGATGGTTACTTCATAGCTATCGCTACGTTCTAAAATGTACCATACCAAAGTATTTTTCAAGGTAGAAGAAAGTATAAACGAACTTACCCATGATACAAGAACACCTTCACCTTGAGGTCTCTTCATGTCGACTGGTACTCGGCCTGTAAGCAGCTCTAGGAGTACGACTCCATAGCTATAAACATCTGATTTTGTTGTCAAATGTCCGGTTAATGCGTACCTAATCACAAAAGTAATCAATTAACATGATCAAATAGATTATTTACAAGATCTAGATGTAATGATGACATTCCGGCTGGAATTTTTTTGAACCATTTGATAGAAACAATGTATGTATTATAAAATTAGAGGTGTTCAAAACAGACTTGATGAACCGAAATTTAACCGACCTAACAAAACCCAATTTTACCCGACTTCAAAATGATTTACAATTATGTAAAAAACAATATATAAACACAAAACGCGAATTCAAACCGACCCGAAATATCTAACCCTAAATCAACTTGATGACCCGATTGAACACCTCTACACACAACACAATGTATGAATGAAGGTGAACAAATCAAGTAACTCTTACTCGGGGGCGACATAACCCTGGGTTCCCAAGACTCTAGTAGAGACATGTCCGCCAGCTTTTTCAGGTCCAAGCTTAGCTAATCCAAAATCTGAAACTTTGGCATGAAAGTTCTTGTCCAAAAGAATATTGCTACTCTTAAAATCTCTGTGAATCACTGGTGGGTTCACATGCTCATGGAGATATTCCAATCCTTTTGCAGCATCCAATGCAATTTTAAGCCGGGTCTCCCAGTCCAACTTCGAAAGAAAAGAATTTGAAGCTGAAAAAACATTGCCAACTGGTAAGATCGGCTTAAAAATCAAGTATAACAGGCCACTAGCATAGATTTTAACAGAGAATATGAACATAATGTGTCTAGGCATTCAAAGATTCATAGTATTTTGTTTCGGATTATAATGATATACCAAGAGTCAATCTGAAACAACCTCTTTGTTAGTGTTGCTAAAAAGGGTAAGGTCGCGTACATTCGACCCCCAAACCCCCACGCTAAGTGAGAGCCACTTAATACCAAGAGCTACTCGTTCTCAATCCCCTTGAGTTTTCCCTATACACCCTAAAAAGCTCACATTTTATGGGCATATGGGAAAATCACATGAGGACGGAAGAATTATAGTGAAATCGATACATATATGCATCAATACGATAATTACAGTAAATGTCGAGGCCATCCACATACCTCTAGCAGGATACAGATGCTCTTGCAATCCACCGTTGGCCATGAACTCGTAGACCAGCAACCTATGATTACTGTCTGAACAGTGACCGACCAAACCGAGCAAATATGGAGAGCGAAGACGGCTCAGCAATTCCACCTTTACATATACAGACGAGTCAACCATCAAACAAGATCTTAGTATATAAACAGGAACGGGTGTTAGTTGAAAAGCCAAAGATCAAACCTCCATTTTAAATTCCTCTTCTCCGTGCTTTCCTCCATGGTCCATCAATTTAATAGCAACTTTTCTCCCATCGTTAAGGACTCCACGGTACACCGAACCAAATGCACCTTGGCCAATGATATTTGACTTGCTAAAGCCACTAGTTGCTGAATTAAGCTGCTTAAATGTAAAAACTTGCAACCCTTTATCACAAGCTACTTGTAGAGTTGGATTTGATATTCCGTTCTTTTCATCATTGTCGAGTCCTTCAAATACACAATTGAAAGACATATGGAAATGCCCCACTTAGGCAAAAGAATAAGATGTCAGGCTGAAGAAAGACAAACTTCTACCATAATAAGTGACATTAGCAAGTGTGTAACATTCATTCACACCCTAAAGTCCTAAACATAGACATGTGAAACCAAGGTTCGATTTCCTTCTTTTGTATTCCAGAAGCATGCCAAAATGCAAACACATTTAAAGCAAAGGGAAATATTACAACGGTGAACTCTTTAGTTTTAATAGGAATCAACACTTGAACTTTTGAATTTGCTCTCTATTACATAGTCCTCACCCAACAGTTACAACAAAGTCAGAGCCTTAAATCCAAAAGATTCAGATGAACAATTGATGACATGGGATCTTGTATGAATCATATCATATAAACCAAAATTAACGATGAAGATTGGATGGTATTTATCAGGAATCATGTGAGACTCTTCTATCTTATAGGTTGCCAAGCCACTATAAAACATATTACAAATCATTACCCGTCAAGCAACCAAAAACTTACGTGGATAGTTAAGGGCTTAAGACAAATAAATGTTATATACCCTTTTAAAAATGTACTAATGTGGATGCAACACAAGTCTACCTCATACTTAACGCTAATAATTCAACCTAAAGGGGTAGATAATTCAAACCCATGACCTGAGCTTCCGATACCATGTCAAGGAACTTATGGCATTCATCCTACATTTTCCCCTTCAATGCTTCTTATGACATATGAGTTCACATGGTATGATGACTAAATTAATCAATATCAAAATCAATGTTCTTGAAATTTTAAGAATGCATTAACTATAAAACACCAACTCAAAATCACTAATGTAATAATGCATATGATTGACAAGTCAAAAATATTGTCACAACCAAAATATTCAATTCTAATTGTGCAACATTGTAACCAAGGATCGATCGAAAACACCTTTTGTTATCACAAGCAACAAGTGTAACACCCCTGAAATTCAAACTCTTCTACGAAACCAAAACCGCATAGGGTCAAAAATTCAGGAGTGTTACAACAAGGGTAAGGTTGTGTACATCCGACCCCAAACTCCCTATATGAGAACCACAAATGATTTGTCCTATTGCTATCTCAATAAAGCCATATAACAAGGTCATTGATGAATACATTATACAGCTAAAAGCAACAATAATGAGGCAAAATTAGTGCTTTCCTTTGACAAAAGTCTACCTAAAAACTACTTTTCAAATCTCATCATTTAAGCTCATTTGGGTGTGTAACTCTTCAATGAACATATGTGACACCTCAAACATTTTCTAACCCAACAATTACAATCTACACCAATTTCTAGTACATTGAACAAGGGAAATTTATATAAAAAAATAAAAAATAAAAAAAAAAAAGGAAAGATCAACCCCCTAAACCCTTGAACAAAAAAGAAAAGAAAACTAGAAATAGAAGCAAAAAGGTTGAAACTTTATTGTAAAAAATAAAAAAGGAAAAAAAAGTAGCATACTTTGCTGGTGCTTGGTACGCTTGGAGACTCTGCTACGAATGTAACAATAGTAACTGAAAGCAACGAGCAAGGAAACCATGGAAAGAGAAGCCATTATCAAAGAAACAAGCAAAGCTGTCCTCTCTTTTCTCCTGTAATCTTGGGACTCCATTTTTAACCGTTGAAAGGAAACTAAATTTGAAAAAGATGAAAAACCCAGAAGCTTAAGTGTAAAAGGGGTGTAAGAAAAAGGGGAAGAACAATAAATGAGTGAGTAAATGCAGTATTGGAAGAGGCAGGCAGAGAGTGTGTAGACTGTAGAGTAAAAAAAGGAGAGATGACTGATGAGTGATGACACACACTACTGCATACTGGTATTGGACAGTAGATAGTGGGTTTCTTGTTTGTTTTTCTTTGTTTGAGTCTATTTTCATATGGGAGAGCAAGGCTTTTGAATAGCTTTTTTTGACACAAATTTCCACTAAACAAATTCTTGTGAGAGACGGTCTATTTGAGAGATCATTCCTAATTTAGTGAGCTCAATATCATTTTTTAGTCTAATTAAGTTTTAATGAGTTGGGTCAGAGAGCCGTCTCTCAAAAAGACGGTCTCTCAGGAGACCGGTTGTTTTCACTATAGTCACTAGTTACTCTATGTTACTCCATGCGAACCAATTTAGGTGTCTCATTTGCTTGGGCACGGTTATTAAGGGTGGTGTGGGATCTATTAAAAAGATGGTAGTTGTGGTATTTTAATTGATTAAATTAATTGTAAAGGAGGTAGTTGGAGTATTGTAAATAGTAAAGTGGGGGTATTTTGGTCTTTACTTGTGTCAACATGGGGTATTTGAGTAAAATAAAGATTGATGATAAAGGAAATGTGACAATTGATATGAATTTGCCAAATAAGGAAATGTGACAACTAAATTGGTTTGGAGGAAGTATTATATTTGTTATATTTGACTTTTTACGCAATTTAATGTATTATTTTATTTGTTTATATGTTGAATTATGTGTATTTAAAAATTATAAAAAGTTAATATTATGATAGTACTTCCTCCGTTCTGAAATACTCGCTACATTTTGATTTTGTGCACTATTAATCGTTCAAGCTTATTTTACATATTGCGACTAATGTGTAAGTAAAAATATAGTCAAGTGGGATCTTGTTTGAATCGTCTAATCGCATACTTTCATAATATTAAATTTAATAATTTTTAGATTAGTGTTGTTTAAGATATTAATGATCAAAATTGTGCATTGGATTGCGTAAAAAAGTGAAATGTAACAAGTATTATGGAACGGAGGAAGTATGTTATTAGAAGATTCGAACAAGATCCTATTTGACTATGTTTTAATTTTCATATACTACATATACAAAATAAGTTTGAACGATCGATAATGCTCTTAACAGAAATGTAGAAAGTAATTCAGAAGGAGAAAGACTGTTTTAATTTTTTTATTAACTTTTTACGAAGATTGCAATATAAACTTAAAAGTTATAAATAATTGGAAAATTTCATGTGCCCTGAGGTTTTGGGTTTTTCCAATTTCCATGTGGTATCCAAAACTTTTAAAAAAAATCTGTTTTATGTTTTGCACATAAAACGTGAGCAAAATGTTCACAAACATCAATTTCGAAGTTCTGTGGTTGTTGTATGTCTATTTATGCGACTCATCATTTCAAAGTCATCAGTTCAATATTCCCCTTCCAAAATATAAATCCTAACTCTATCGTCTTTGGATTTGGGGGGAAAAATATGTTTTGGATGAAAGATGGTAGAGTTGAGGTGTATGTTTTGGGAAAAAAGGTTGAAACTGATAGCATTTGAAATGGAAAGTAGAATAAATAGGTGTACAACAGCCTTACAGCTTCAAAATTAACGTTTGCTAAATGTGCAAAAAGATCACGGTGGACACAATTACGTAAACCACACCGCGTGGATTTTCTAAAAGTTTTGGTTACCACGTGGAATTTCCCTACATAATTGTAATAGTGAGTTTTTAATTATTAAAAAATATGTTATTAAGGTCCTACATGATTCGATAAATATGTTTTTTCATATCGATCGATGAGAAAGTATAGTAAAAATTTGACACTAAAATTCATAACATTGAATTTGAGAAGAACATATGAAAATAAAAACGTAATTTAATATGTTATTCTAATCATTTATATATTGAACTATGTACAAACTATAGAAGTATGCAATTAGATGATTTAAATATGATCTTACTTTAACTTTTTTCTGTACATATTATCTCCAATATAAAGTTTAAAATTAGCTTAAATGATGAATAGTCTTAACTGTTAATAATCGTAATGTAGCAAGTATTTCCGAACGAAAAAAATGTAATTATAAAATCAGTTATTTTTAAATAGGATACATTAATTGATAAAATAAATTTGTCAAATTAGTCATTTAAATTGATTTATTTATTAAAATTTGGTTCTAAAAATGATAAATAAATTAGTTGGGACGAGAAAGTGAGATGTTGACATAAAAAAAGGCATTGAAAAGATTTGTGGGGACTTAGGATTGATGTTTTCTTCTGTTACTGTTGTGTTGACTGAGACTCAGACTACACATTTTTCACTTAAAACACACCGACTATTGTTATTTTTGAAATTATTACTTCTAGATAACGGTTATTATTTATTGGTAAATAATGATTATTTGTGAGGTTAATAAATTATTTTTATGTAGTACTCCCTTTGTTTTCATATGTTCTTCTCACTTTTCCCATTTGGAAATTTTTAAAAGTTCTTCCCATTAAGAATCTTTCTATTTTAGTAACCAATAGAATTCAAGGAAATTATTACACTTAAACTCTAATCTATAAAAATTAATTTACATGTTAATTCCCAATGCATTTACTTTACATACACCCAATGAAATTTAATGATATTATTACACTTACACTTTAATCAATAAAACTTTTATTTTTTATATTATTTTACTCAACTCTCATAGTATCTATTTTGTAATTATAGTTTATATTGGTTTCTTCCCAGATTCCAAATGGGAAGAACAAATGAAAACGGAGGGAGTACGATTTAATAGGGTGAAAGTTTTATTGTTTTGATTTATCTTTTTTATTTTATTTATTTTATTATTATTTTTTTTTTTGTCTTTTTGTGGTGATTTACAAAATCACAGTAATTGATTAGTATTTTTTGATTACTTATTTGTAAAGTTGATAAATCAATTTTTTTATTAATTAGGACCTTCTTCATTACTTTTCTTTATCACGTATACTAGGATTTCAACACATATTTTACAATAAAAAATAAAATGTCAAAATTTCTCAATTAAAACTCCATCAAGCAATTATAGTTATTAGATTGAGAAATGAACCCTCCATTATATTGGCAATTGGCTGTTGGCTGTTGGCCGTTGGCGATTGACTTTTTTAGTTGGCTTGTTTGACCAGCTGGAAATATTGACTGCTTTTTGTTGGCTTTTAAGTTAGCTTAAAAAGCTAGCTGTTTGTGGAGATGTTTGGTAAATTTGAATATTGGTTGTTGGCTGTTTATTAGTAAAAAGTGGGCCAACAAAGCCAAAAGCCAACCCAAAAAGCTAGTTAAAACAACTTTTTCATTTTAGCTTAAAAGTCAGCTTTTCAGCTGCTTTAAATGTCATTTACCAAACACTTTTTTTGGTTGTTTGACCAAATAACAAGCCAAAAGTCAGCCAAAAAGCTAAGCCAAAAAACAATTGCAAATAATAGAGAGGGTTCTAACTCCTTTTTTATATGGTAAGACTTAATAGGATAAGAGTTTTGTTGTTTTAATTTATCTTTTTTGGTTTTGGTCATTTTAATTATTCTTTTTGTCTCTTTATGATGACGGGAATTGATCGGGAATTTTGATTCTTATTTACGTGTGTGTTTAAAGTTGTTTATTAGTATCATCGGATTATTGAGTCAAGTGTTTTCAATTAGTTTACGATCTATTCTGTATTCATAGAAGTATAAGCTTTACGTATTTTTACATGCAGATTAAGTTGGATGGTTAAAATGTTAAATGTCAGATTATCTCGTGTTTTTTGAACACCTCTAACTCCGTCCATCAAACTAGTTGATACAATTTAATACATTATTTTAATTAATTAATATTATAAAAATACATAATTAAAGAATTCATATAAAATCTCAACTAAATAGAGTCAAGTCTGGAAGGGAGCGAAAGGAGTGCGTTGGGAGAGGGAACAGTTTGTTTTGTTGTGGCGCGGTTTTCAATTCATACATGTCATATACTCTACTGTTTTATAGATTGGTGGGCCTACTAGGGCTTAATGCTCCTTTTACATTTCTACTGCGGTAACTCTCTTTGAGAAAACCGCCTTTCTGAGAGATGTTTATTAAGGCCCAATTCATTAAAGCGTATTGCCTATATTTATTCTACATTTTTCATAATGAATCAACTCAATTATCCACTATGGAAGCAAGCCTAACGCTCTACTTATACAAATTAATGATCTTTTAAAGAGACCGTTTCTTACAAGAATTTGTATCACTCCATATATTTCCTTATTAAACACGCGTTAAACACATTTCTCATATACTCATCTTATACAAATTTTCATTGCTAATATTTGTTGTCCATATAAGAAGACATTGTAAGACCTTGTTAGGGCCTATATTTCCATCAAAATCTGTTGGAATTTAGAGTGTATAGTGGTTATTGGAAATAATTTAATTAATTAAATTAGATAAATAATTTAATTAAATTAAAGTATATAATCCCAAGGTTGAAAATTATATGTTTTAGTCAAAACATGTAAGTCACGGCTCGTGATTTGGTTCGCGGCTCGCGAAATAAGCAAGAAAAGTTTCTGGACAAAATTCACCTGTTGGTCGCGGCCCGTGACCAAACTCGCGGCCCGCGAGTAGCTTGATTTTTCCGGAATTTTTTCGTGCTTTGTTCTGGTTTGTTTTGATGGTTATATAATAACTTCCTACAGTTATTATGGTTACTTTTAGCCATGTTATTTGGGATGTAAGGGTTGAGTGAAAGGCGACATGAGTTCGTGAATCGATCTCATGTTTCACGGATCAACCTCGTGTTTCATGAAGTAATATGTTGCTTCATGAACCGATGTGAGCTATTCTATAAATATAGAAGGCTTGTGTGTTATTTGAGATATGGAATTTCTGATTTCTATTCTTTTCTAGCATTTTACATCGAGGACTTAAAATTCTCGTTTGTAATTTTATTATCTTCTTCCACTTTAGTTTCTCTTACATCATTCTAATTTCCGTGTGCTCGGAAGTTAGTGTAATTCTTTGTATCTCAAAACATATTTCCGGTTGATTCCCAAGCACCGTAGTAGGGAGGAAATGATGTTTTAGGAAAGAGCATCTCGCCTAGAATTTATATCAAGTTCAACAAAATCTTCTTGTTACTTTGTTCGATATATGGTGATTCCCGATGATGTAATCTACATTTGGTGTATGTTAAGCAAAGGTTTGAACTTGTCATATGTAATTTGGTTTTCTACTACAAACTTGTAACTTTATTTTATATGTTTTTTATAAAACTAAAGTCACATTTCTAACAAAATCAACGTAGTACACTTCATTCTTGCAATCACTGAATGAAGCAACCTTAAGCATCAAAGTTGGGAATCAAGCTAGCATAAGTGTAGGATGGCTAAAGGGATCATTAGGGTCTATGGGACACATTGCACAAAGTCGAGATCCAACCAGAGGCTACCAGCACCATTGTGCTCAAACGAGCACCTTTAGGTTCAAACAAGCATATGGCTCTGAAAGGTCACTAGCTCATTTTTATTTCCGCTCATTAGCCCCTCTCTTCCTCATCAAATCTTCATTATAATTTCTTTTAGTTTGTAGTTTTTCTTTTAAACACATTATTAATACTTTCCTTGCTAGATGGTGGATGTAGCTTTTACTTAATAGACCATATTAAATCTTGAGTTGTTTATTGCTTTGTTTATTTTGTCATTCATTACATTCTTGTATTAATGGTTCATATCATTGTGGACTTCATAGACACTCATTTGATTTACTAGCCTTGCTTATTTCCAAATATAGTAAATAACTCTTTTAATTTTTTTTTCTTTTTGGAAGATAGAGTCGGTAAACAATTCGTTCAATGGAGTTGGAAGACGAAAGATTTTTTCAATGTACTATTTTCAAGTGTAATGAAATCAAATAAAGATTTTTTCTTGCAATCAAATTTTTATTGGTTATACGATATTGATGTATGAGGATCACTACCACAAAGAAAACTACGCCCTTGATCGTGAAATATTAATTGCTTGTTGAACTTTATGGATTGCGTGAAAAGTTTGTTACTACCAAATCGAGGGTCAAAAAGTTTCATAAAATGTTTTTGGTGGAAGAAAAAGTGAATAAAAGTTACCTGAATTGAATTAGATCCATAGATATGAAAAACGGTGAATATTCTTGATCTCTCATTATCTTTTCTACTTAAAAGATTTAGGATTTAAGTTTATGTCCTTCCATTGATTCTTTCTAAATTGCTTTCATTTATTCTAAGAATTTCAAGTTTTGTTAGAGTTCAACCGCTAAGAAACGCCTCCTGAATTGGTAGGAACAACCTCCTAAACCGCTAATGAACCAAAACCGAAATCCAACGGTCCAAAAAAGATTCCAGTTTTTAGAATCCAGAACCGAATCCGAATGGAACCTCACTAAGCTATCTATAACGAAAGAGAACACTATTGCATATTTACACAACGGATCATATGGTAGATGTCAACCAACATTCATGATAAGGGTGTAGTGGCCACAAGGGAAGGAAGGTGTTTCAGAAAGATGAAAGGGCATCTTGCATTTGTTTTCAAGGCAATAATGAATAATTCAAGACGAGTAGTGGCACGGGACCCTAATCAATCATACTGTGTATCATCATCATCATTACCCAGTGTATCCCGCTCATAGAAAACTATGATCAGGGTTTGGGAAGGGAAGAACGACTAGATACTAAAAATATTTTCACCAACAAAACCATTGGATAGAAATTGATGGACTTTCACAAGGACACTGGACATACAACCAAATAGCAGTGACTAGTATTATTCAACAAGGGTTTCTGTGTTTACACCCGTCTGCGGCAGTATTACTGTCCATGCATACCTTATGTCCGTCTCAATATCGATCTTCCAAACAAAAACATAACATTCCTATGTAGTCAAAAAAATTACCATGGGGATGTCAAAATCTAACAAAACTGGGAAAAAAGAGGTAGTATTCCGATACTTCCTTCCGAATATTTAAGATGATGTCCTAATGCTGCAAGACCTCAGTTCTCACTTGAATCTTTTGGGACCCTGTTTCAAGCCAAAATTTGCATATATGTTTAGTATGATGAAGAGGTTTTAATTCAAAATAATTCTGGAAAATGGTGATGGTGGCAACTTCATAAGCGACTCAATGGAGAAACAAAATGAAAAGCTGGTTTTGTTCGTAAATGGTATCAACGATCAAGTATCAGAAATAACTTTGTTCGACAAACAGAGATAGTTGTTGCTATCATCAAAACTAGAATAATCCAAGTTATAACTTACGTGCAATACGTAATAAGTCAAACACGGATCTAACGTATTTAAACATTCACAGTCCTGATGAGGGAACTTTTGGCATTTGCTTTACGAGAACCATCATAGTGACAAAAATGCAGTTTATTCGATTTACAATGCCAAAGACCAACAAATGAAACTAAACATTAATTGAAAAGCAGATCTTAGACACCAATTCTTATGCGTTCACATTCTATTATTGAGACTTTTCATCACCGTACAAATCACAGTCAACAGGCAGCGCTCTTCTCAATGTAAGTAGAAAAACATGCGATCAACGTGTATGTTTCTTTTGAAGTGAGAAAGACAAACAACCCTTTTTAAATTGTGACACACAGTCCATTGATTTTACACAGAACTTATGAGGGTCAATATGTTGGTCTTTCAAAAAAATCATTCTAGGAAGATTGGAGTAGCTGAAATGCATAGCTTAAGATAAAAAAGTGCACTTATCCTAGAAGTAAGAAAAGTATGAATGGTCTTGAAGACGCAGATATTGAGAAAAAAATGAGAGAAAACTACTTACGTTGATTTGGTCATTTGCAACGAAGGTGGAAAAACACAAGGTCGAAAAGAGGAAGGTTGCGGACTTGAGGAGCTTAAAAGAGGAAAAACTATGCCCAAGACAACTTAAACAATAGGAGTAAAGAATGACATAAACAACTGAGTTGCCAGAGCATATGGCAATACAATAGACGGCAATAAATCGGAATGAATAGAGGAGAATTATGTTTATGAACTGAATAAAGCATAATTTTTCTTTTGATTCATGTAGTTGACTCCATATTGTTAGGATTAAGGATTCAATGTTCTTGTAGCGCTCGAGTTCCAGCACCATGAATTATAAAACAAAAGGCAAAATGCAAACGAATTGTCAAGGGTAAAATACTTACACAATTGTTAGTGGATAAGGTATGAAAAGAAAAGACACTAAAATCCAGCAATCTTGGTTAGTTAATCAGACTTGTAGCACAGGAACCAAGCTAATAAGGGATAATATTTTAGAGAGATCGTAAGAGGAAGAACAGAATTTTCTAGGTATGACAATTATTATTCACTTTCTCAAATTGATTCTGGAAAAAAATGGGTATGACTGAAAACTCAAAACAGAGTAGTGAACAGGAGCTAATGGTGGTGCTTAAAAGTTTTGCCTCGAAATCTCCAATTGGGGTATCGAGCTCCTATCCATAAAACTGGAAATGACACAAAACTAAACAGAGTAGAGAACAAGGAATTATCATTATATTTTGAAGTTTTGCCTTCAAATTTCCAATCAGAGTATCAAGCTTGATCTCCTTTCCATTATAAAAGGACTTATACTCATTGGGGACAAATGTATGTTTCACATGCCGCAATTAGATTAAGCTTAATTAAAAAGAAAATAATGGTTCTCACCTAAGGGCTAAGGCTCACCAAAGGGAATGTTTTAGAGATCCAAATAGATTACACACAATGTTAAAAGTTCATGCGTCTACAAAGAAAATCTAGCAAAGCAAGATAATGAATAGTTCAGATCCCTAAACCTTGACTTCAATCTCTAAAACTTCAAATTTCAAAATCTTATTTAAGGTTATAAAGACATGAGTACAGGATAGAAATATACACTAACGAGTTTTTGAAACCCTCATATTATTTTTACAAGTTGAACTTCTATTGCAAATTTAAAAGCAACTCCAAATCTAGCTATCTATACAATGGGCACAATATAGGATGGGAATGGAAAACAATAGTGAATAGACTCGAGAGGAAGGAAACACAAGGGAAGGGATGAAAAAAATTGTGGTTACTTGGAAAATTAGTGTATTTCTTCTGTGAAAAATAAATCTTCCAGATTTGGAAGAAAATACAGACTCAATTGATAGTCTGAATTGTAATACATGTAAATATTAGAGAATATTTTGCTCATGCAAGAGTGCGAGCACTTGCACATGCATACTTGGACTTGGTTTACACATTGATGATACAATAGTGTGAAGTGCAACGTGTTCTGATCTTAGAAGACTGGTGAAAGAAGACAAGCATCTTTATGACGAAACAAGCCAGCAGCCGAGTTCTGAGGTATATATTAATCCTTAATGATCTACAACATCTAACCGGTTGGAGTAATTGCTAGAACCATCATTTCAATGTGTTATAGTAGTTCCGTTTCAGGGCATGCTTAAAATGGAAAGAAAAAAAAGAGTAGGTGTAGAAACGGGAAGAGCAAGAGAGCAAAAATGCATTTATTTCCATGATACCCCAAGTCTCATTGACTCACAATGTTTCCATAAATACTAAAACTGACAACCCATGTCCATCAAATTTAAAAACCAGATTTATAGATGCATCAGCAGGTACTAATACAAGTCATACTCTTCCCAATATTCGCTCAGCAGCATAGTCCCCACTCTTCTATCCTTCCCAAGTCCCAATCATCATCCCAGACATACTCAGAGCCTTCTCCCATAACCCTCCTCTTTCCCTAAAAACAATCCAGGAAAAGAAGGCAGACGTTACGATGGCTTTTGGGTGACAAGTGAACAATATGTATAGACAAAACCAAGGTTAAAACTTTCTGTATGCAATACATTATAAGACAAGGTTATTCCGTACATTTCAATTGAGAGAAAGACAGTAAAGTTGAAGGCATTGACAAGTGAAATATTAAACAAATGGCATCCAGTGGTTTTCCAAGGCTAAGTGAAGTGCTAAATAGATGTGTTATTATGATCCAAGTTGCATTTATATTGTCTCTACATAAATGACATGGTAATTAAGCGTATAAGTTAAGTAAATTATGAACCTTGATACCACAGAGTACTGACTACAACATCGATACGACACCACTCATTCCCTCTCTCCCGCCCCAGAACTGTTGATCTAAACTCATCTCCAACTCCATCGCGGCTACTTTGAGTCACAATTTCACATCCATTCACCCGTTATCATCATTTTAAAATACAAATTATATTCAGTAATATTCGTTTATAAAACTCCATTGAACCTTTTTGTCCCTCCCAGCCTCCCCCGGCGCCCAAAATTGGTCTAACTTCTCTCTCATATATCTCTCTCAAGTCTTCACTTGTTCAATCGGGTTCTTCACTAAGCCACTTTGTCGCTCGCAAACTAAGAATGTTAATCTTGCAGTTTTTTTCGTAACATATAACGCCTTAAGGGAACACAATTCTTATTTGCAAAATTCTAATGAACACATATCTAACAGAAGTAAAGGGTGATTGGGAACAACCACAATACAATGCCAATTCCTTCATTCCAAAAGCTAGGTGATACAAAAAAGAGGGAGAATGACAAAAGCTGTGCCTTACTGCCTTTTACACAAACATCAAAACTCCCTTGCCTCACTCATTTTCTTCATTTCATGTCCCAAAGAAAGACCACTAAACGGAAATGTAACAAAATGAGTTACACAGGAAGCAATGACCAAGAGCACATTGAACAGAGACATGACCATAAACCAAATAAAAGATTGGTGAAAACTTAAAGACCACAATTCTAAAGTTTGATTTTTGTGTGCAAAAACCAAGATGGCTCCTTGATATAGTAAAGATAACATTGTTAATCTTATTGAAACAATTTAACCATAATCATTCAACAACTACAAAATATAAGAACTTCAAATTCCAATTAAAAAGAGAAAATTGAGCAGAAAATTCAATGAACATAACAAGAAGATTACCCAGAAGAAGCAGCCACTCTAATCTGATGAAGAACCCGATTATCACCCGAATCTCCACCTTCAATCAATTCTTTTAAACCCATATTCTCCACCTTTTTCTCACTCTCCTCTTCCTTATCTTTCTTCACTTTAGACATCAATCTCTCAAAATAATTCCCATAAATATACTCGGGAGTATACCCATTTTCATCATCAAACAACATAATATGACCATGCCACTCCCAAACCCGATACTCCGATCCATTTTCCTCATGAAACCCAACACAAACATGATGTTCACCAATCGAAACCGCTTGCCCTGAATTGGGTTTTAGAGTTTCGGTGTTCCCACTAAGAATAATCTTAATTAATTCCTTCTCAAGCCTTGATTCTTCCTTAGAAAGCTGGGTTTTGACATTGGAAAAGTCTTGATCATCATCGTCATCTTCATCGGAAAAAGAGAAGTCGGAAAAAACGTCCACCATTGGTGGCGGCGTCAAGGAGGAGGTCTTCGAAGGATTTAGAGAGAAAAGGTGGAGAAGCAGAAAGGGGAATTTGGTGTTGTTGATTTTGATTTTGTCCGAGTTGAAGACGATTCATGAGAGATTGAAGTAGAAGATTATCAAAGTTTGGAGTGGTGTTGAAGGAATTGCTGCTGCCATTGTTGCTCATCTTCGGGCTTAGGGGTTTTGGTTCTTGCGCTTGCCGCCAGGAATTATATCATGGATACTAGCCTAATATACCAACAATATAATATTCTACTCATTAATTTCATTTATTATTTGTCTTATAAAATCCTAATTAATCACCGTAATTTGTAAATTACTATAAAAGACAAAAAATATACTAATAAAATAAATAAAACACAAAAATGTAAATTATAATTTTTAAAATATCACCCAATGAAATCCCTCCACATAAGTGTGATTTACCAAGTTGACAAATAACAGTTATTAACCTGGAGTTGCTCTATTTGTCATTATTCACTTATTAGTTATTACTCTTAATTTGCATTTAATATTTAACTTATAGGTTAAAATATAATCAAGTGAAATAGTTATTTATTCGTTTCAATACAAGCATTATAATTAATCAAGTTTTTATAATTTTTAATTAAGAACAATTAGAGATATTAAGAGTTAAGATGTTATTTTCGCAAACGTAAAAAGTAAATGGGACTAATGAGGTGAGTAGTAGGTAGTAATACAAATATTGTTGTTGGTTTATTGGAATACTTTATTTGTCCCAAAAATTTTAACTATATTTGTACTTTTATATTTATAAATTTACAATTGTATCTAATTATCCATAAATAAAAATAGGAAAAATTATCCAGAATAATACGACCTTTCACTGATTTCCCAAGAATAATACGAACTTTCAACTAACCACCAATAATACGAACTTTGACATGCATTTTCCGCTGGCATACATGACCAGTTTATAACAGTAGTACAGTTCTTTTTTTGACCGTTGCTCAGCAGATTTCATCTCGTATTATTGGTGTTTAATTGAAAGTTCGTACTACCGGTTGAAACTTGCTGAGCAACGGTCAAAAAAAGACCTGTACTACCGGTTATAAATAGGTCATGTATGCCAGCGGAAAATGCATGTCAAAGTTCGTATTATTGGTGGTTAATTGAAAGTTCGTATTATTCTTGGAAAATCAGTAAAAAATCGTATTATTCTGGATAATTTTTCCATAAAAATATAGAAAGTTGATATTTATCAAGTATGTGAGCTACAACTCCTTGGACATGATGACTATGACTTTCCGATTTTACTTTTTGATTGTTACGCTTCACTCAAAAGGTATCACATAAAAAGATGAAGTGTAGCTATTAAAAAAAGAGGTAGTATATGTTATAATAGTTTAATTTAATCGAGTATTGATTTAGTGAATCTAGTAATTTTTTATCAATACATCTCTCTCTAATTGTAATCTTATTCACTTTAGACTTCTTTTCTTCTTTGGATCACAAACCACCATTATAGACCATATTTAATTATGCTATTATAACATATAACGCAAATTTATGTTATAATAGCTTAAGAAAATTTTAATTTTGCATGATTGTTAATTCTTCAATTTGGATTCCTAATTTGCATTTTTCCCAATTCAATTGAAGGTTCAAATCATTAAATCTAGGCTAACTTAGATTTTCTAAGCCGCTTAAATCATGTTGCTAACGACAAAAAAATCATAGACAATATTATTTATAAAGTCATATTTTTCCAACACGGAGCTTTTAGACCGAAAAACATTGACTTTTTCAATGCAAAAAGTGCTAAAAAAATATTTTTTGAAGGTTAAAAAAGCATCTAAAACAAAGAGAATTATAAATCTTCGACACTTGATTTTCAACAGTTTATTTAGTCGATAATAGACAAACGTTTTCGATGCTTGTAACAATATAAAAAGTATTTACGCGCCCAAAAACCACTTGAAATGTTTGAGCTTCTAGACGGTTTTATGCGTCGATAAACCTAAATACTTACGTAGCTTTTATACATCTAAAAGAATACAAAAACTTCAAATCTACACAACCAAAAAACACGGGCATTTTAAACGGAAGAGCATGTGGCTTTTCAACGCCAAAAAACACTCAAAGGAATTAAATTCATCACAAATTTTATTTTTATAGACATTTATGTGCATTAAAAAGGCTAATTTTTTAATACTTTAATGTGCTGGTAACTTTTCACATCGATTTTAACGTTAATAAAAGCTTTAAAAAAGATAAACGTAATATTTAACACATAATAAGAAGATTAAAAAAAAGTAATATGAATATACACAAGAACTACTAGATGTCATACTTGGAACATATATCAAAGTAATTTTTTATTTTTCCAATATAAGTACTTATATAGACATTGTATTGGATAAACAAATCCAATTCCTATAAATTAATGTCAAAGATAGTTTCTCACAAAATTTGAATAATGGATGATTATATTGAAATGTAGTTCTTATTTACATGAAGCTCTATATAATGCTTGATATCAAGGTTTAATCAGATATAATATTTTTGTTAGTTTTAACTTTTAGTTCTATCATTAACAAGAGTAAGGTTGCGTACATCTGACCCTTAAATTAGCCTTTAGAGTTAATGTACAAAGCACAATGATAAAAAAATATGATGTTTCCAATTCTCAAGTCAACTTAATTATAAACGCAAGAACTTTGACGAGGCAGTCTCATTATGAGATTGTCTATGACCGATTTTGGGCCCATTCGAGGTAAATGACTGCATAGGCCCACCTAAAATCAGGGGCCTCATATTATTCACCAAAACTTGGCCGAGACGGCCTCAAGGTGAGACGGCCCAGTCCAAGCCGCGCGCTATAGGGGAGAGTAAACTGCAATATGATCAGTTTCTATCTTAACACATTCATTTTTCATGGTTAAAGTGTTCAGTTTTAAGACTAAATGACAATTGTCCATTTATATCAATCAGTTTTAAGACTAAATGGATCAATTGTCCAATAATCAGTTCTTTTATCATTAAAAGAATAAAAAAAAGCAAAAATGACAATAGTTAGTCACTCAAACAAATTTTCTTACGCCTTAGAAACCATGTAATTTTTTTCTTTTATATAGTTATTATAAAAAGGACCTCATCTTTAAAACAAAATTTAAATCTTTATTGTCTCAACCTCAAGGAATAACTCATCATTATGGTATGATTTTATGATCATAAATCTAATTCTCAGTGCTTCTTTTGTCATTTTTTAAAACTTTTTTTTTTTTTAATTTTTATCTTTTATTTTACACATTATATGCAATATGTTTAAAATATTGGCATAAATTTACTAATGACTTAGAATTAAATTATTATGACCATAAAAAATCATGTCTTATCTCACTTAAGATTAGTATCGTTTTCTTTAAACAAAGTCTTAGGATTGATTATCACCTAACTCTTCCCTTCCATCAGCGTATCAAAATTGTAATGTTAACGTTGTTATTAATGTAGTTTGGCCCATCTTTGAATTATAGTATTGCCTTGTCTAACGCTCGAGCAATTGTTTGTGATGCTCCCCTAATGAAACAAGCAGGGAAGATTTTGAACATATTCGATTGTATACGGTCCCGAAAAATAAGAGGCCTTAATGTTCATTTATTGATTTTTTATGAAAACAATAGATCCAAACAAAGAAGCCAAAGTGGACTTGTTGGCCACTAATAGTGTTAAAGATTGGTGCTTTTTTTTCATTTTGTAGGGTAGGTAATCCTCTAAGTGGTTGGAACTTGCAAGTTTGCAAGGTTATTTTAATATCAGTGATGTATCTAAAAATATGTTTAATGGGTCATAACTATAAAAAATTTAGTGGAGATAAATAACTTATAACAAAATGTCTAAATATCAAAAATTCGTTTCAAATTATTTCAATAAATAAAAATTTTGAGGATGATAAAGTTTGAAAAATCAATTTCAAAGTATTAGTTATAACTACATTTATAATGGTAGTTGATTTTTTTTTTGAGATAATTTTGGATTTTTAAATGAAATTATCGTTTATAAACATATCATAAAGGAAATTCTAAAGCTGTGAATTTTAAATAGTCAAATGAACTATATTACTTATACTCCATGTCTCTTTATGTTTGCATTATATAACTCAGATAATTTTTATATATTTAAATTATATGATGTAAATTCAAAAGTACTGAAAAAGTATTTGTGCTATTCTATACCACTTATCTCTTCCTTTTGTCTTTGTCCAAAAGGCATATTCTCATGTCTTCTCCCCTTTTCTTCTCTCACATATTTTTGCTTAAAAGTTTTTATTTTTAAATTTTTTTACTATAATATCTTAATCAAGTGTTGAACCAATTGGTCAAAATTCAATTATATTATACCCAATTGATCATCTTTATGCCTAAGATACTAAATTACCTACTAGAAAAAGATTGCAAAATTGTCACAAGCCTCTTCTTTTCGTTTGCAAATTATGGTTGTAAGTTGTAACCAAGGGCAAACAAAATGGGGCTCACAAGGGCTCAGCCCTACAACTTACTTTTGCAGTCTATTTTTACAACCTATTTTTCTAGTTTAAGTTGTAACCAAGGGCAAAGCCACATAGGGAGAGTCACAGGGGCTCAGCCCTGCGATCTACTTTCATAGTCTATTCTTACGACCTATTTTTCTAGTTCGACCCTAGTAGAATTTTCAAATATATTAATAATGTTACATCATATTTTCCGACCCCATTAACTTTCATTTCTTGGTTTCTCCCCTGATCGTTACTATCATCTTCCAATCCTCCTCATCATGTCTTGATCGTAGTTTCTATGTAGGCAACAAGCCCTTCAAAAACAAGGTCGATTCACTCTCAAATATGAAGATCCTACACGTTAGAAATGTGATTGATACGATCCCACATTAGTCATTACCCAGCACGACTAATGGGGTACGTTCACATAGGAGTTGAGCTTGAGATCGATAGCAGGAATAAAGAACTCGAGACATGTGGGAGATTGGCATAGTTAATAATGTGTTTGTGTGCAATCAATTGTCTCCTCTTATGCGGGTCTTATTAGTGGTTAAAGATTTTTTCTTTCATCTTAGTGACAAATGGTCGATTTAACCTCCTACAGCAATAACTTAGTTCCTTTTCCATCTCGACTTAAAATAGGGAAGAATAAGCGTATAATCATTGTAGTTAATGCTCGTTCCTTTGAATTTATTACTTTGTGGACAAGTAGCTCTGATATTAAAACCACAATGTAGCAAATTCAAAATGAGCGATAGAATATCAATTTGGTACCGCATACATTGCAAAAAGAGTATAAATAAGGTACCGCAACGATTACAAACCAGAAACAAACAGAATGTACAAATTCTATTTCACATCTCAATTCCCAGAACTTCTGGAGAAGAAAAACTATTGGTAGAAACAAGAAACATAGCATAAAAAAGACACCAAAACAAAGATCATTTGAGAGAATTCCAATTAATCATAGGTAAACTTGAGTTAAAACAGTAGGATCTCCGGTTTGAAGAAACGATATCTAGAGCAAGTAAAATCATCTAACCTGTTTCAAAGCTTGACGTATAATATCATCATTTATAAACGGTCTTAATGACCACATTAGGCAATAGCTTTCCAGTTCGCCACTCGATGATTTGAAACTCAATGAAGAAACAATCTTTTCCTGCATCACATAATCTTGATTTACCATGCTGTAGATGACAGCCATATAGGAAGCACAACCAATCCCGTCAAGTTTTTCAGAACCAATCGCTTCTGAAGCCTGGATTTCCGTCTCTAATTGGTCGTCTGAGGTCATACATAACGCATTGCCAGCCTTATCCATAAGATTTTTAAGTTCGTCAATTATGGATTTTGTTTTTGTGACACAATCGTGAAGGTCAGACAAGCTTGTGTTCAACTGACCGACACTCAGTGTGCTATCATAAGCATTGAGGCAGCCAGCTTGCACATACGCATTAACCCTCTTGGTTTCATTCGCTTTGACGATGCTCTTGACCAGGTCGGATGATTCGTATATTGAAGGGCGTCTGAGAAACTCAAGAGCCTGCTGAAATCTTACGAGAAACTTCCTCCCGACTTCCACTAACTCTTCGAACTTTATGACTTCCACCATAAATTCTGCCAGAATTTGCCTCAATTCATCATCAATATTGGAAATTGGTTTCCCTTCTTCCATCTTGAAAGCCAGATCAGATTGTGTTGCGCTGCACAAAAGTAAGCATTTGTATTCACACTACGATCGAAAGAAACTGCAACTTGCAAATATAACTTCACAATCATTCTCATAGTTGTACTTTTGCATAACAGATAGAAGTAACAACTCCAAACGTAAAATCACAAGGTCAAAAAGAAATTCGTTCAACGATTCAAGAGCATAAGAGGAACGTGTTTGTGTAGTCGTCTTGAAAATTAATTGCTGCTTTTGTACCGTAGCCTGCTACACCTTTCTTGTTTCAATTTTTTGTCATTGGTCATTGTAGCGAAAATATGCTAACCGCTATTCTATCCTATCCGCGATAATATGACATGGATCTTCATTTACACGTGGGAAAATGTGTCTAATATTTATATATATTGATTAAACACTTTTATTGTCCAAGGAACTACAGTTTAATAACAACAATGTCGGAGTCTTAATCGCAAAAGAATGAGTCGGTTATATGAACCAATATATCATTTCCAATAATCGTCAATATGGAGTATCTTTCTCCATACATTTTGGTTTTCTACCATTCCGACCTCTAAATCTAGAATTTTCATATCATTTTTCACTCCATCTACTCAGGTTATCTTCATTTTTCACCCGTCTTCATTAAAAATCTCCCAAGTTCAAATTTCTATTTTCCTCAACAGTGAAGTTGCAGATACAAAGAAGGGATCACTATATATGGCTCAAATCATGTGCACTTTTCAAGGTGAAGTTGCAGATGATGTGCTACCAAGTGTTCATCGGAAATAATATCTTGGTTATCACAAGCAAGAGTAAAACCCCGCTTAGGTGGAGGCGTGTGGGTGTCGCTTGCACCTTGTTTGGATTGAAGGAATCGAACGGAAAAAAAGGAATGGGATTTGAAGTCATATAGTTTCCTTTATTTGGATACCAATTTTGGAGAGGTTGTCCCTTCCTTTCCCTCAAAACAAATAGGGAGACTTCATCTTCCCCAACTATTCCCTCCCCATCCTTTTCCTTCCCTCTCTTCCCCCTTCCCTTCCTTTCCTCTACCTCCTAAATTGCAAAATTCTCATCCAAACAAAGTGTAAATGGTATTGGGTAATGGAATTTGTGACTGAATATAAAAGAGAGGCACAACAATGTCTATCAATAACGGCATACATATGAATATCAATGAATAAGGTTCTACTTTTCACCAAAAATCTTCATCAATTTTTATAGTTCCAATTCATGGTTTCCCTAAACCAAAGCCAAAAAGATAAGAATGCAACAATCTATCATTCCCAAAACAAAATAACAATTGAAACTGAAACTGAAACTTAAATATATTCACAAGAGCACGAATTCAAATCAAATTCAACAAAAAAAAAAGTGTGAAAACTGACCTTTCTGTTTTGAATGGGGATTTCCCAAAAGCTCTTGTTCAATTTCGCGATTTGGGATGAATTTCAGTTCACTTTATCCCGTCTAACGATGTACAGGAAGTTAAAATCGAATGAGGATGGAAGGAGGTGGTACTAGCTCCTCTGACTATCAAATCCTCCATATTCTCAACAAAAGCTAGCTTTTTCTTTTTTTTTTTTTTTTTTGAGAAATTGAAGGGTGACTATCTAATTTAATCAAGTAATTAAACATTGTCAATACTAATATTTATTTAAATATTTAATCTTTCGTTTATACAACTCTATTATTTCTTTGTTTTTAAATGTTCTTTTACCAATGAGTTTTTGTATGGACTCGTTTCACGATAAAATGGTCTCATAAAAATTTGTTGACCCATAGCTGGACTAACCCAATTAAGGTCCTTTCGTGATGAGACAGTCTCAACAAAGAATTAGTATAAAAGTATTTATCTTCCAAAAAAACTTAAAAGTACTCTAAAATTAGTTTACAGATGAAATCAAATAAATTTTTATTTAAACTCAACTCGTTAAGGATAAACTAATTAAAATCAACTACTATGACTTATATTTTATCCCTCATATTCATCCTAAGTATCTCATTTCCTTATTAAGTTAAGTCATCATAAGTATTTCATTTCCTTATTAAGTTAAGTCATCCTAAGTGTCACATTTCTATTTTGAGTATGTTAATGTTACCAAATTATACCTACTAAAAACTCTACAGTTTTTCTCTTACATATGTAGTTCCATTTGACCACCTAAAAAATGGTAAAAAATCAAATACGACATTTAGGAAAAATAGGGGAGTACTAGCTTATAACATAAGAGTATACACAAAATCTCACAAGAGACGGTCTATAGGATAGACCACAAAATTGGGCCAGCCCATTTCCCTTAACTGATTTTTTTTTATTATAATATCAATTATATTATGTTATAATCCTAAATGTAAGGTATTATAACCTCGAATATATTATTCTATAACCCCAAATATAAGTTATTATAACCCCAAATAATTTATTCTAACCCCAAATATACTATGTTATATTTTGGGCTGGGCTTCATGGATTCCGTCTATAAAATAGACCGTCTCCCATGAGAGTTACTAAAGAGTATATCAAAACATAATCTTAGGTAGATCCCCATTCTAACCTTAATAGTAACTAATGTTAGTGGTGTGCTTTATACATTTATAGAACATTTTTCATAAAAGATTATCTTCAACAGTATGTCTCAACAAGCAGCTCCTAAGCTAAGAGCTCATCATACAAATACCATAAAACCACAGTAGGATTGCAAAGCTTCTCCACTAGTCTCCATATGTTAAGTATACAGCTGCAGAAATCTTAAACAATACATGATACTATTTGTTTTTGCATGTACTAACATAACACATAACACATTACACATTATATTGATATAGCTTAAGCTGGATAATATTAACAACCCCATTTAGTTAATTGTCAACCAACGCACACAGTTCACTACAAGTGTCTTTTAAAGAGAGCAAAACAGCTTAGTAGCTAAACAAACACCATAGAAAAGCCTCAGAAAATGTCTCAACTTATTTATTTACAGCAGTAGAAGATGAAAAACTCGGTAGCAAAATCCTGGTAAAACCACTTGACCGGCTTACATAGCATCAGCTCAGCAAACACAATGCATGGTACCACCGGACTGTTCCAGAAAGTTGTTCGCACAGCTGGAGTCAGGGCTACCGATATCAATACCATCATCAAAATCCAGCAGATTGAAAGCAGAAAACTTGTTTGATGGTGGGACCCTATTGGCATCCGAAAAGGAGTCCAAACACTTTTCAGACCTTCCGCCCATGTTGCGGTATTGTTTCTTATCTTTCGATGCACTTGCTCCCCCGCGTGCATTCTTACTCTTCTGCTTGCTCTTTCCATGTTTCTTGTTGCTCTTTAACTGAAGCCGAGACTTTTTCTTTGGTAAGTGAGATAAGGAAGTTGGTACAGGATCATACACATCAGGTGCCCAAGATACACTCAGCTTCCTAGGAGGAACGCCTTCCTTCTCTCGGCCACCTTTCATAGCAGAGACGAGCTTGTTTGCAGTCGGAAGAGACTTAGAGCGCATACAAGACTTATTTTCTGGCTGAGATTCAGGTGCAGGTTCCTCTTTAACCGCAATAGGGAAAGTAGCGCTCTTGTGTAAGCACTTGCTAGATGTTGCATTAGAGCCTTCTGGATCTAGGTTACTGTCACCTGATGCTGTGCTTTCATCCTCCAGACTGCTACTGCCATAATCTGAAGGTAGCTTGCTGCTGATTTCCAGGTTCTCATTATTCACTACTAGAGTATCATGAAGTGCATTTTGAAGTTCCTCTATAGTTTCAATTCCAGTAACACAGCAAGTATGCTGCTTCTTCACGGAAAAAGACTGTTCATCTGTAGCACTACCGTCAACATGAACAATGTCCATCGGAATAAGAGCCAGGGAACTGAAAACACAAAGTGCGTAGAACAAACAAAACACAGAATTGCCCAAAAATACAAGTCGAAAAAATCTTCTAAGACTATTGCAACAATTAAAATGCAGATCAAACACCTCCCAGTGAGTAATCGCAGTGTATCTCCAAGGTTTCAGCAAGAAGAAACAGGGGGAAACCAAAAATACAAGGAAGACAAAAGTGAACAAAATAGTGAATCACAGAATAAGCCTAATGTTAACTAAGATTACCACGCCGATCGCTTTTTTCAAGATGTTTCAAACGATGGGAACATAAAAAACTATGCAAAGAAGTAGCCAATAGAATGGAAGGGACAATAGGAAATATAGTGGGCACCGAACGCATTGTGTTCCGATGCTCTTCGACCCCCCCTCGGGAAAAGTAAACCCCAAATGCAACAAAGCTAGTGTCTATTCCAGATCCTTGTTATTAGAAACAAAGTGTCACTTTCTCACTAGAAGTAGACAAGTTATTCAGCAGCTTAGATTCTCTCCAAAGGTAGCATATTCCTTCAGCTTGAGGTATTGATGAGAAAATTATATCACAATCTGCCAAGAAAAATAAGAATGCATAAGATTTTCAAGCTAGAAAACATCAAAAATTTGAAGTACAAGAACAGGGAGTAAAAGAACAATCAACAGTGGGAACTGTACCAAAACATGCAAGTAGACCTCAACAATTATCAAGAGACTATTAAAATCATCGAAAGGTTAATAATTTCTATATGCATCAGGCAGACAGGCATCCAAAAAACAAGCAATATACTTTAACATCATTGGTTAAGGTAAACTAGTAATTGATAAGTCCTAAGATTTTCTTAGCTAAGTTACTTCAGATTCATTAAAGCTTCAACTTATTTACAGTCTTTATTAAGAGGACGGTATATATAATCCACAAGATTATAAAACACAAATGCACAAGCAATTGAACCGATAAGTGACTCCATCAACAACTATCATAAAATGCATTGAGCAGTTAAATACTAAAATCAGACAAGCATAGGCAAATATCATCCTGATACACCATTCATAAAGTAATACAGCCTAGGTCAAAGAGAAATATGGATGCAGATGAAGCAATCAACCCCTGCAACAGATTCAAGGCTTGAAGCTAGAGCCTCCGGAGCATCCCTTTTAATTTGAACATTGAAGAGCTCATGGGAGCCGGAGCAAAGCTGAAGAACCAAGACTACTAGATGCGAGCCAGCACAGAACAAGCATAACGCAAGTGCTTCACCAAATCAATTCATAAAAAACTAAATGATGTTATTCAAGTTGATTCATGAGGCTCAAGTGTAGAAAAGCTAGGTTAATTGAACACTTTAAGTAACTTATAACATACTCAATGTCTATTGTCATATTGTTCATTATTCTCAGGACAGATTCCATGTTTGTCTACAAATAAATAGACAAAATAAGGGTTCCCACACAGATAATTAAAGAAAAGAGCATGTAGAATCATTCTACAATCAACTAGACAACATGACAATACCAATGAACTCTTGGTTAATGGGAATTTAATTTATCTTTTTGCAGATAATTGGACATTGACACAAGGTAAATATTCTTATTAGGATAAAACACATCTAAGTTATCTGCATGAAAAGGTGGATGTATTAGCATGCCAACTAACTTCTTGGAAGTACTTATATTGTATATATTGTAAGTTAGAAATCATAACATCAGGATAGGTTTGCATAAAATTGATCTTTCAATTTTGTAATAATGTGTAGACATAACCAACCAACCCCCTCCCGATACCCTCAAAAAAATACCCACACAATCAATCAACCACAAATTAGATATAAGGGAAGGAACAAGAAACCAAACGCCATAGATATAAATGAGCCAACAAAAAAGTCAATAACTACAGATAACGACACAAAATTCACAAGTAAATAAGAGTTACAACGATCCAATCCAAAGAAAAATCCTTCCGTTTTTCTTCACTTGAACAAATTCAAACAGAGAATTATCAATAAGTTAAATTCATCAAATATGCTATCCAATAACATTGCCAGTTTATCACATCCAGAAACTTCATGTAATAAATCTGGAATTGAAGGGCGTGTTTTAGCTATAAATAACTATATAATTTGTTAAAAACTAACTGAAAGAAAACAAGCTCTTCCATTGATAAATCGCAGCAATCATCAATAAGATTTTAACATCATAACAATACACACAAAAAACAAAAACCTACTTACACACTCAAAAACAGATACGTTCAGCGATCAAACGCATCAAGAATCAGTAACTCAATTTTCGTAACCAGAATCTATCGCATAAATTAGGTATAGCATCACCAAAAAAAAAACCAAAATTAATTGAAAAAAAAAGGGAGAAATAAGAGAACAAACCTCACCAAGATCGATCTGAAAGGATGAGAAAGAAATAAGAGCATAGCGTCGAAAACCTTCACAAAAAAAGCATTGTCAATGGAGTCATGAAAAGAAAAAATCTAGGGTTTGGGGTTTGTCCTGTACTTGAAAATTAGGAGAATGTTTATCTTGTTGATGAGGAAAGGGAGAGGATAAATAGAAAATTCCTATTTATGGGTACCTTTTAAAATGAGTTTTATTTTATCTGTAGCTGTAGATCTGTCAGATACAATATGCTATTTATATAGGATAATAGTAAATGGGATATGATATTATTGTAACTTGCAAGTTGTAATAATCAACATTATTAGGTGGTTTGATTTTTTTACAATTTTTTTGGAAATCAAAAAATATCAATAATTTTTTTGGAAAAAAATATATAGCTAATAAAGAGTATCAATTAACGTTTTCCTTCAGTTGACTGTTAAATATAGCGGTTGACTGGTGAAAATCGAAACTTCTTGTTCCTTATTTTCAGTTTCTTTTCCAATTCAATTTTCCTTATATCTTCTTCCTCCACATTTTATTCAAAATCGAATTATTGGAAAAAGAATTGAGAACGAGGAAGAAGAATTTTTGATTTTGATAGTCAACTGTTATATTTGATGGTCAACTGAAGAAAAACGTTATTTTGTAATCTTTGGAAAAGAAAAAACATTGTGAGTCCCTAGTCTCATCTATCAAAATAATGTCATCAGCAAAAAGCATGTGGCATGGCATGTCTGCCTCGATCGAGTTATCTCATCTAAGACTACTACAAAAAAAGAACCTTATGGTTGAGCCTTGATGAAGATCAATTACGAAAAATCCCCAATATCCCATCTACATGCCATAATATTTGTCTTTTCTTTCTCAATATATGTATCTTGGTCTATATTAATGTATTTCTTAGAAATACCCTTTTTTTTGTCTGCTAAAGCACTTCTCTTGATATTTTATCGTATGTTTTTTTCAACAATAAAAACCATGTGCAAGTATCTTTTTCCAGTCCTATAGTAGTCCATCATTGAGCTTATAAAATGAATTGATTGCATAGTAAATCTCCTCATCATAAATATAAATTGGCTACATGATATGCTATTATCTTTCCATCTATGACTACCATTTCACTCAATTTCATAATATGGCTCATGAGTTTTATTCCTCGATAGTTGGAGCAATCTTAGTCATCTCCTTTATTATTGTACACGGGCATTAGATTATTTCTTCTTTATCCTTTAAGCATCTTATATGTCCTACAAAATCTTGTTGTAAAGATTCGCTAACCAAGTTACTCTAATCGTCCCTAGGCATCTATACCTCAATAGGTATAATATCTGGCCCAAATTGCTTTATTTAGCTTCATGTTCTTCATACCTCATCCACCTCTAATGTTTGTGTTCTTTGCATAAATTTTCTATTAGCCTCCTCCTTTGTTTTTACGACCAAAACTATATCATAGGCGAAAAACATGCATCATGATACGGTCTCCCAGTTGAATTTAGAGATTTCCTCAATAATGACTGTAAAAATGAAAGGACTTAATGTAGATTTCTAATGTAGTCCCACTTTAATTGGGAAAGACTCTGTCATACCCACCAGTATATGTATGTTAGTCGACACTCTATCATACATGTCCTATACGTATTACCTCAATGTACCTTCGTGAAATACCTCTGTTCTTGAGGCTATCCCAAACAATGCTTTGTGGTATGCTATCATACGCTTTCTCCAGATCAATGAATACCAATACATATTCTTTTTTCCCTTCTTATTTTTTTTCCATCAATGAAACTTTGGTAATTTATCTATATTTTAAATATATATTTTGGTATTTATTCCATTAAAGTATTTGGATATATATGAGTTATGGTTATTAGTAAAGTGTTGGATGTTGTTTATTGGAAAATTTACCTAGAATAATCCAACTTTTTCATAATTTCCTATAATAATCCCTATTATTGATTAACCATGAATAATCTCAACTTTATAGGATATTTGCCTTGAGTAAACTTAAGTATTCAGATGATCTGCTATACTAGGTCATAGACCAAAAAAATAAACTGAAAATTAATATTAAATTAGAGAAAATTTTAAAAATTTACAAAAAAAAAAAATTCTGAATGAGTTTTAACATTTTTTTGACATTTATTTTATTTATCCTTTTTCTAAGAAATAAAACTTACCATAACAGATAATTTGGTATCCCGAGTTTGTTCAAGGTAGATACCCCATAAAGTTGGGATTATTCATGTAATCAATAGGTGGGATTATTGTAGGAAAATCATCAAAAAATTGGATTATTATAGATAATTTTTCTTGTTTTTAAACACATGGATGATTGTTTTATTGGAGTTTCATAGTTATATTTGATCCTTATAAAATTCAGGTTTTTTTTACTTATTATTTTTCCTTATAAAACTTAAAAATTTCATTTTCAACACATTTTATGAAAATGGGAACATTACCTTGACAAAAGAAGCTATTTTAAGTTCATCTTATAACTACTTTCTCTTACTTAATAACAAGACTTACAATTCCTAAATTATGATTTAATTCTCGAATTTTTTTAAAGTAAACTTTATTAATAAATTTAGTTTTTTTTATAATCATTAGAATATAAATAAAAGGAACTTTGTAAATAAATTTAGTTTTTTATAATCATTAGAATAAAATGATTGTTTTGTTTACGATGTTAAAGAAATGGTTTTATATAACTAAATTTTGCCAAATAATCAAAACACATTTAATTAGTTAGTCAAATCAACTAACTTATACTCCCTTCGTAACCTAATGTTCTTCCCATTTAAAATATTCTATTTTGAAAAGAAAAATTTGATTAAGATTTTTAACACATATATAGATGATAAAATATATCCATGTGAGATCTCGTTAGATTCGTCTTAATGTATACTTTTATAATATATATTTTTTATAATTTTTTACGATATATTTAGAGATATTAAAGCTCAAAATTTACATTGAAAATTGTGCAAAAAATAAATGAGAAGAACAAATGAAAACAAAGGAGGTAATATTAATATCTCATATTATGCATAATTAAATTTGTAAAATGTTGATATTAATGATCTTTACATAAATCAAAGAAGATTATACTTGACAATGTTAAATTTTATATATTAAGAATAAAATACAAGTTAAAAATAATTGATGAACAGTGTTAAAAGTCAAATGAGAAAATTAGGGTGAATACGAGGGTATATAATATATAAATTAATTATTGAAAAATAGGAAAATTTGACATTAATAATCCAACCTTTCACTCATTCGCTATGAATAATCTCACCTTTTGATTATTTTCTAATAATCCAACCTTTGTTATAAATCTGCCCACAACATATGGTATAACAAATAATGGGTAATATTAGGGTATGTTGCTAGCAAACTAAAATAAATGTAGGATTATTCACAGCGAACTAAGGACAAACATTAGATTATTAGAAAATAATCAAAAGGTTAGATTATTCATAGCGGATAAACAAAAGCTCGGATTATTAATATCAATTTTTCTTAATAAATATTACTCCATATAATTTAATCATCATAATCATAAATTCTACTGAAGCAATAGAAAAATGTGATAAGTATCACAATTTTAAGCCCGCTTAATTCTACTTAAGTTATTTTAGGTAGTTTTTTATATTTAATTTTATTTCATTGATTTGCTTAATTAATTTAACCTATATTTGATGTTGCCTAATTGCCTTATATGTTTTTCTATTGATGTTCCTTTTTACTTTTATAATAGTGTTTAATATCTAATTTTTTCCTTATATTTTTCCAAAAATTCAAATAATTCCGTGCTTAGCAAGGGTACGTACTTAGTAAAGGTAATATTGGACTATTAGTTGGTGAAGTAAAATACTCAATTTTAGTATCACCACTCTAACAAATCCTTTCAACTACTTGCACAAACTCTCAATTCTTCAACCGTAATCAATACTCCATTTTCAACTTTCTTTTCCGAACTCCATTTCCTCATTCTTCAATCCAAATCTACCGCATTTCGTTGCATTCTTCTCCTCAATCTCGACTTTCCTGCCGCCATTGTCAAATGTAAGTTATTCTTCTTCTACTACTGATTTGAATCTCTTTTCTCTTCACTCTTTCCTAATTTCAGCTGCTTTTTTGATGAATTTAAATTCATGTACTTACTACTTGTACTGGAATTGCGTTTACTCTATTTGTACTTACTATTTGATGAATTTATTTGTATTTTTTTTTTCTGAAGTGGATTTCTTGGACTCGCTATCAGATGAATGTTTCTCCATTAATTATCATTCTTCTATAAACAACTACATTCGTTACCCCAATGGATTACCTTTTTTCTATGTTTACTTGATTTCATGTATTGGATTTGAATTTTTTAATATATTTTCGGAATCGCCATTTCTTTATCACATTTCGTGATATTATTTCTATTTTGGGATAGAAATCCTAATAGAAATCCCTGATATTGCTTTTGAGTTGCAAGTAGAAATTCCTGACTTTGCTTTTGAGTTGCAAATAGAAATTTCTGAATTCTGATATTTCTTTTGATTTGTAAATTTTTATAGCAATAATAGTGGGCTTTTTAATTGTACATCAGTCATAATAAAACAAGGCTGCATCTTGTAAAGGCTTATGAGCCTATCACCATCGGATATAGGCCGGGTCAACAGGAGAGCTATCCGCATTGACATAAATTCCAATTTGTGATCGTTACTGCACCTGTGAAACCGTATTTTATCACTATGGCCTGAGTCAATTGGGTTTGACAATGTTTTTGGAGAGATCAAGACTATTTATTGTCAATTGGGTCTGACATTTGCCAGATTTTTGCAGACAATTTCATCATACAATCAAAGCCTAATACCTGACTACTAGAACCTCACCTAGTTTTCGGGTGGGGTCCTAAAATGGCTTCACCGATGGCGTTGAGGAGCTATAAAAGTATGGGTCCAGACACTCAGGCTCAGAATTCTGGAGGGTCATCTATCAAGGGTTTGAATATTCAATATGTTGTACAACTCACTGAGGTCGGGGAAGGTCTCATGGCCAAAATGTATAGACTCAATCAAATTTTAGATCACCCGGATCCTGTCAATCATTTTTTCTCCGAGTCTTTTTGGAAATCTGGTGTCATTCCTAATTTCCCGAAAATATGTACATTGGTGGCAAGGAAGTTCCCTGAACATACCAGCAAATTACAACTTGAGCGTGTAAGCTGTAGCCTCTCCTTTGCTTATTTATTGCTCTTGTTATAGATATATGATGAATGGTGATTGATATCGTGATATCTATTATTGGTATTGGTATTGATGCAGGTTGATAAAGTCGCTTTTGATTCATTAACAGATGGTGCAGAGGTTTATCTCCAGAATTTGGAGCCCTGGGTTCAGGTTTGAACTTCGTTGATCGTATCCTTAGTCTTTGTTTTCTATTACCTATTTTCGTATCCATGACCATGTAATTAGTGCATTTATTTCATCCTACAACTTTGAAGTTATTGTTGTGCGACAGCGGAAGCAATATCGTAAAACAATGAAAACGATAAAGAGATTCAATGCAAACAATAAGAAAAATACACCAAGAATTACGTGTTTTACTATCGATGTGATAGCTATGTCCATAGGTGTCGAGATCAAAAGTTTTATTGTAAAATCGCAAGATTACAAAGATAAATTAAGAAAATCCCCTCAAAACCCTATTGTGTTTTTAGTAACCCTAACTCAAATTTTGGGAGGGGTTTATAGTAAACCTCCTTTTGGAAGAAATCAGGGTAACAAGAAATCAAAAGAACCAGCCAAATTATGAGAGAAACATAATTGTTCTTGACACGATCCAAAAGCTAAGTCAGCTTCCTCCCAAAGCCAAGGAACATCGACTCGGCGTTAGGCTATGGAAAAATTACGTCTAACCCAGCAGTGAAAGCTGAGTCAGTTTTTCAAAAAAAAGCCCAGGGACGCCGACTTGGCGTTGTCTCCTGGAAAAAACTCATAAGTTCAATGTCCAACAACCGACTCGTTTCACCCATGACCTCCACCAACGCCGACTCGGCGTTGGCTACTGGACACACGCCTCTTTGATTCATCTTTCCCATGTTCATGACCCTAGTTCGAGTCACCAAACACCAACAATCATTCCAACTCTTTATAGAGGCTCTATTGAAGGTTTTGTTGTAGTTTATACATAGCTTCCCCTTGCATTAAAAGTGAGACTGTTTCAATTAGAATGGCTTACTAAGTTGCTTTCATACATTCTTACAATATTTCAATGTCAAAGATATCATGAATTGTAAATCAGCTCCATTAGGTATGGACATGCAATTAGTGTGCTTGATGCTTGTGGAAATGGCATTTCCTTAGCAAGTACTCATCCATTAATATGGTTCAATTTGAGAAAATGAGTTACTTGTAATTCTTTTCTAGCAAGGCTTCTCAGTGTTGTTATACAATACATGGGTGAAGCTACATGGGGGGGGGGGGGGGGGGGGGCTGGTTGTGGCTCGGGCCTTGTGGCCCATCTTCTCTGTCCATTTTTTGAAGTTTGGCCCCTGCACATCTTTTGATTATATAGTATTAGTATAACTATTAGAGTAATAAAATTTGGTGGTTCAGTGGTAAGAGAAGCTTTAATATTGCATGCGGTTAGAGGTTCAAGTCTTCTTATTAGCAATTTTTAGAAGTAATTTTGCTTCATATATTAGCTTCGCCCCAGTTAAATTCATAAAAAAAGTCTTGGTGACTTGGTGTAATTGTGATTGCCATTTTTCTCCGTGATCAGCTGCTTCTTGATTTGATGGCATTTCGAGAACAAGCACTACGTCTTCTACTGGATTTGAGCAGCACAGTGATTACCCTGTTGGTTAGTATTCAAAATATGTTACTACCTCTGCTTCTATTTACCTTTTTTTCAGGGTGTTCTTTTCTTCACTATGTGTGTGTGTGTGTGAGGTTTGGGTGGGTGGGTGGGTGTGTGTGTGTAAGGTCTATGTTTCTTTAAGTTGAATCTATTTCCAGATGACATGTTCTTTGCAGATTACTCAGAAATGAACTCTAGCCTTCAAGTTGGTTGATGCTTGTGAATGAATCGGTCTAGTAGTTTTAACAGTAGATAGAGTGTTCTACTTATATATTATTCTTATCAATCTCTTTAGAGACATTGGTTTTTCTCCTAAAGAGATTATCTGAAATTTCATAATTACGATAATAATGAGTATCCATGAAGCTTTCATTTTTTGTAGCATGGTTGATGTTTCTAAATTTGTCGTCTCTAGCACTTTTAAACTCTTATGGTCTAATTATTTTCTTCTTTATTGTCAAAAGCTAAAATCTTCATCAGAGATACATATGGACCCATGAAAAACCCTTGAAATTAACATGACTTCGGGCCTCTAAATTAATCTCTAATCAAACAATGTCTCTTGCAGCCTCATCAGAACTCATTTATACTGCACGCTTTCATGGATCTGTTTTGCTCATTTGTCCGCGTGAATCTATTTTTTGAAAAGGCAAGTGCTTCATCTTCGTATAATTTTTTCCGGCAGCTAAAGAGGAATATATTAACTCCAAACATCTTAGTATACTTTCTTAAATTTCGTTACTTTTATTTGTGCTTTAAATATATTTTTGTTGACTATGGACCTTTCTGTACAATAAATTTTGTAGGAACTTTTAGTTTCAGTACTAAAAATTTGTTGCTTTCACTTTAGATACCTGGGAAAATGTTGCTGCAGATGTACAACCTTCTACATGGAATCTTGAGGAACGACCGTGATTGTGATTTTTACCACAGGCAGGTTTCTTGCATCACTTTGATTATTTAATTATAGGGTCTGATCTACATATCTATTTCTTCATTAATTTTGTTCGGTTTACATGTGGAAGTTTTTTTTAATTTTTTAATTTTTATTTATTTATTTTGTTTTATTATTACTAATGATTTTGTCTATTGCTGCCTATCATCTTCTTTCTGATCTCTGGTGTGCATATCAATATAGTCATGTTGCTTGTTGAAACTTTATGCAATATTTTTCTTTTCTATATGTTTTTAGGAATACTAGCTCTAATGATTATTTCACATTTGAGCATTTATTTTCAATATTTCTATTTCCATTTTAATATTATTCAGATTATTTGATAAGTTTTCATGAAAAGCTTCAAAATTTGAGAAGGATAAGGGGATGTGATAATATGTATGTTATAAAGTTTTTTTTGAGTGATTTTCTTTATAGGACTTTGGCATAAATAGATATTGTTTTGCCTAAAAAAAGGAAGAGACTGGAAGAATATTTATAGGAAATTGCCTGATGGCCCAAGGGTGATGGGACATCCCTCCATAACCCCTGCCTGGGTATAAACTTGAAATATATCCATGTCTTTGATTATTCATTATCATAAAACATTACATTCATTTGAAAGTCACCTTTTAGGGTGATAAATAGATTTCGTAAATGGGAAACATGAAACAATTATCTGATTCAGAGATGAGTTATATGCCATATTGTCATTAACTTGAGATTGTTGAGTGTGGTTGATAAACTATATGTTTTGAATAGCTCAAAAAAAAAAAAAAATCCTAAAAGCTTTCTTATTTCCTTTGCTCCATAGTTACCTTTTGCTGCACAAAATACCTTCAGCCTGATGATGTTTCTTTTCTACGAATTGCAGGCTGGTCCAATTCATAGACTCGTATGATCCACCAGTCAAGGGGCTTCAGGTGGACTTGAATTTTGTCAGTCCACGTATCGGAGAGGTTGTATAACCTTCTTAATCTGATTTCATGCAAAGAAAAGCTTGTTTATGCAAGAGTGAAATTTGAAGCCCGTTTACGAAGGCTTGTATAGTAGAGGCATTAAATCTATTTTGCGTAGTTGTTACACTTGTCTTGTACTTTCATCTTGCCAAAAATACATACCATGGTATAGCCTTTGCATAACCTAAATTGAACCTTATACATGATGAATACTAGAGAAAAAAAGTAGTGGGAAAACTTGAACTTAACTGAACTGACCTTGAAGTTCTTGAACTTAAAGAGTACTGTAGGAAATTTTAATAAGCTAAGTGACAAGTCCTTAGTGAATGGATCACCTCATGATTGTAAGGAGTTAAGATACTAGTTCTTCCATTTTGTTTTCTCTAGAAAGGATTTTCAGTTAACTAAATTTCCTGTGAATATATGTTAACATTTAGTCTTGTCACTTGTGTGATGCTATTATCCAAAATAATACTATTTGATTTGTTTCCAGGTTTTAGAGGCTGTTGGGCCCGTTATTTTTTTATCAGCAGATACTAGGAAGCTTAGAAATGAGGGGTTTTTAAGTCCCTTCCATCCTCGATATCCAGACATCCTAACAAATTCTGCTCATCCAATGGTATGTGTACTATTCTCAGCTACTGAATTTCCGATGTATGGAACTCAAAATCTTATTGATTTTACAGAATTATCAAACAATGTTGCTTCTCTTTTCTATCATGGATTTTTTTCTCTGTCTTGTTAAGAATGTGATCAAACAAATGCCATTTTCATTTACTCATCTGCGCATTGCAGAGAGCTCAAGATCTTGCAAATGTTACTTCGTATCGGGAGTGGGTGCTTCTTGGATATCTTGTTTGTCCAGATGAACTTCTTCGTGTAACCAGCATCGACATTGCTTTGGTACATTTTCTGTCTGAATTCTTTCTGGTTTTCCCTTATGGATGACAAATCTGTTGAGATAGATAAAGCATTGAGCCAAAATAGATAAAAATGCATGTGTGCGCTTTTGAATGATGATATAAATCATTTAATAGTTAAGCCTAACCCTTTTGATAACAATATGATGTTTTTTCCAGTGTTTTGGTTCATTTTTTCAAGTTCGAGTTTATTTCATTTTAATTTTTTCCTTTAATTTCTTCCTTATTACAACTTTGATAATGATTTGTAGGTTGTTTTAAAAGAAAATCTGATTCTCACGTTATTCAGAGATGAGGTGAGTTTGTCAGTTTGATTTTGAAAGAGGAAGTTCTTTTTAGATAGCTAATGAGGGTAGAATTACCTATATGTAGCATATACTACTGCATGAGGATTATCAGCGATATGTCCTACCTCGCATATTGGAATCAAAGAAGATTGCAAAAGCTGGCCGTACAAAGCAGAAAGAAGCAGATCTTGAGTATAGTGTGGCAAAGCAGGTTGAAAAAATGATCAGGTACAAAGTTAGTATCTCACTATGCCTTTCAATGAAAGAAATATGTCCTTATTTAGTCTATAGTCTCAGTTTCCTCTTCTGTCGACTTATGTTTATTATGCTACTGAGATTGTATTATGTTGGCATTATATAAGGTACATTTTCTGAGTGATTATAGGTGTACGTAGGCTCTTATCCGTGCCGTGTAAAGCTTACTAGGTTGTTCATCATCCTTCCATCTTATGAGCATGCTACACCAGACCTTGCATATGTATGCAATTATGTTTCATACTGAATTTCAAAATGTTACCTTAAGCTCTCATTTACTTAGGAAAACAGAACATTGTAGGAATAGAGTGAGGGAGAAAGACAGAAGATATCGTGTCTTTGAAAGAAATGTTTAAATTTTGTGTTCAAGTTTCACAATCTGCTGAATGACTTAGAGAAACCGCTTTTAGAGAATCTCATTTTATGCACCCAGATCAATGCTAAAGCTGCTGTGGTTGTACAAACGTTCCTATAAATCACAAGAACTGACTTGTGAAAAGATCCTTGTGTTTTCCATCACCCAATAATTTTCAGAGAGCTTTTTGCGAATGCATCTGACAAAGTACGCATTCCCAGATAGTGATTCGCTAAGCTGTTTGGTTTCATTGTTACCGTGGACTGTGGTTTACTGCAATGGCACAATACAAATGCTTCATAGCTAGAAGGTAGAACTCAAGATTATATGCAGCCTTGAACATAAAGTTTTTTGCTAATGCATCTGAAACAATCTGCATTCCCAGAAAGTGATTCGCCAAAGTTATTTAGTTTCATTCTTACCTTGGTTTACTGCAATGGCACAATCCAAATGCTTCATTGCTAGAAGGTAGATATCAAGATTGTATGCAGCCTTTCACATAAGGTTGGAGATAGCTCTATTTTCTCGATCCATATAATACCAAGATGATCCAACCCAAACCTCCTATATGGTTCACTATTCCAAAACCCAGATGGAAAATGCAATCAAAGGGCACATGGGACAGTACAGCTTTCTGGTAGAGACTGGATGACATCTGTAACATTAGTTATAATGAGAGGAGAATGGGAGAAATATGACCTTGCCAAGATCTAGGAATTTCCTTGTAAGATCATTTTTACCTTTGGGGGGATTTAGTCTCTCTCAAAATCTTCCTACTGCTTTATGCATTCCTTTTCAAGATAATGATCAATAAAATCCCCTCTCCCCCCTCCCCCCCCCCTCTCCCCCCCCCTCTCCCCCTCTCGATCTCATTTACTCCTTTCGAATCACTTCAGAAAATTTCCAGTCCATAGCAGGGTTGTTTTGTATAACCTCTTCAACTAAGAGTTAACTTGTTTTTTTAAAGACATTAGAATACAAGTTTAAGAAATGATGTTCAACTCAGATGTGTTCTCTTCAACTTACATCTACTTAAGTTTAGCTTAGTTTCGCAATTATAAGTTCAATTTGACAATAGTAAGTTCAGTGTGGTTTGGTACTTTTAGATATAGTTCAGTACTAATAAGTTCAGAATCATCTCAGTTCACTTGAGCTCAATAGTAATAAGTTCTGATCAATTAAACAATAATTGTCTCAGATGACTTCAACACTAATTTGTTTGGTTCAATTAAGCACCTATAAGTTCAGAGTTAAGACTTCTGATAGTCAGTGAAGCTCAACATATATAAGTTCAAATCAATTCAACACTAATATGTCTAGATGAGTTTAACACTGATGGGTTTAATTTAATTAAACACCTATAAGTTCAGTGTAAAGACTTCTGACTGTCAGTTAAGTTCCGCAAATTTCAGTCAGAGACAAGTGTTGTATTTCGAACTTGAAACATTTTCACATAGTTGCTGTTACTACCGTGTTGAAGATTGGTGAGCTTAAACTCCGCCATGAACCCAAATAAACTCTTCTAAAGACATTAAATAATCGGCAAATGGGGTTCTTGCAGTTAAATTTCATTCCTAGCAAACATGGTCCGAAAACATGAGATATCCTAGATACGACCCAAAACGCGGTTTTTTACACCTTTACAACGCGGGAAATATTGGTTCGTTTGTTTTGAAAACCTTTACAGGGCGGCCGATGTGATGCGATGTGGCTTTGTTTTTACACTATGCCCTGGAGATTCTCGCTCATTTTGAAAAACTCTTAGGCCTTAGGGTAAATCTATCAAAGTCTGCATTGCAGGTATACATGTGGAGAGAGGAGCTCTTTGCCAGGGTACTTTCCTTTCATGTATTTGGGTTTTCCTTTTAAGTCTCTCTCCAAGATCAAAATATATATGGGCTCCAATCGTTGAAAAGGTTTCCAGAAGACTTGATGGGTGGAAGAAGTCTAATCTTGTTTGAATAACAATTTCCTTATAATTGTCAATATTTAAGATTTCGTTGGGAGTTAAAAATCAATTAGAGAAGAGGATGGGAGATTTCTTGTGGGAAGGGAATGGAGATGAAAAAAGGGATCGTCTCATGTGTTTGCATAAGGTGAACTCGACAATAAAGAATAGGGGACTCAGGATTGGCAATCTAGCTGCTAATAGTTGCTCTTTGATTGGGAAGTGGTTATGGAGGCATCTTCGAGAAAAAATATTCATACTGGCATAAGATTATTAGTGATGTCCACATCTTCTCTCTTGGGACGTGGTGGTCAACTGGGCTTCTTCATGGACTAATCTTTAGAAAGCTATTTCACCGGTACATTCTAAATTCTTGGCCTCAATCAGATTTAAAATTGGATTTGGGAAAGATTTTCTTTTGGGAGGATTGTTCTTGCTGATTTGTTTCCTATACTATATTGTCTATCCTCCCTTCCTTTGATTCCGATAGTATCTTTTTACTCTTGGGATGGACTGATTGTCACTCTATTTTGGTCCCTCTTTCTTCATCATGCCCCCCCGGAAGAGATGTAGATTCTATAGTACATTTATCATCAATTCTTCACTTTGTACAACCTTCTTCTCGTCCTTATGAGAGATTATGGATTCCTGATCCGGCTAAAGGTTCTCATGTGCCTCTTTCACAGTGGAAAATTTTCTTGGACTCTCCACCCTAATCTGTTTATCATGTGCCATAGTCAGGATTTCAATGGTCATTATTTCTTTATTGTGATTATGCAAAGAGAATTGTGGAATATACTCTTTCACATCAAAGAGGAATCTTGGATTGCTCCACAATATATTTGTGATTTCTTGGGGATGAAATTTATGGTTTCGGCCAAACAATATCTTACATAATCTTCGGAATACATTTTTCATGGCTGCCATTTGGTCTATTTGGTTAGAACGAAATCGTCGTATTTTTAGAAACCAAAGTTTTGCTTGTAGATATTATGTGGGAGAAAAATTATTTTTTTAGCTTGTTTATTGATAAAAGCTTTTGGATGTTTAAATAATGTTTATCGGGGAGATCTTTATCAAAGTGATCTTAAGGTTATTTTGTAAGTAATTTCATGGATGGGACGTGCTGTCCTTATGTTTATCTTCTATTTTTTCTATATATTTTCTCAATAATAAAACAACTCAAATACTGTATAGTTTAGGCCAGGCCACATCAGGCCATCAGGGTTAGTTTTTCTCTTGCTTATATTTTTCCTTCCTGTTTTGGTGTATTTCTGTTGTATTTTTTTCATGCATTTAAATATATAGAAGACTGGAGTTCTGCCTGTTATAGTTCCACTTTCCTTTCTATGTGATCTTTTCTGTTGTTGCATAGATGAAGATTGGGGAAGCTTTTCTAGGAATTTATCTGTATCATGTTATTAGTTAAATATAACACTAA